>OY744495.1:8485787-8759700 GCA_963556185.1 Pseudopediastrum boryanum
TAAACCAAGCAAAACCATCACAATACAACTAAAAATTGCTGTTTTTGATTTTTATAAAAGTTCGTTGTCTGGTGAGAGCTGATTTTTTTACTAAGCCCCAACCCCATACCTGTTAAGACCGCCATATCCTCCAGCATCGCCTTCCTGTTCTCTCCAAAGCCAGGAGCCTTGACTGCCACCACCTTCACTCCACCACGCAGCTTATTCACTAGGAGGGTGGCCAGTGCTTCACTCTCAACATCCTCTGCTATGATAAGTAGAGGACGCTGGCTCTGAACCACCTCTCTAGGATGGGGATAATGTTGCCAAGGCTGCAAGAAGGAGAGGAGGGGGCGAGGAGGGGAAGAAAGGATGAAAACATACTAACACCGGGGGCAGCTAGCCTTATACCCTTAGACAGAGGCTCTGAACCACCTTCTCTAGGACGGGGATAATGTTGCCAAGGCTGCAAGAGGAGAGGAAAGGTGCATGGAGGAGCGAATTGGATGAGAACACACCAATGCAAAATCCTCGAAGCTAGGTAATACTAGATCCTGTCCAACTGGTGCTGTCAAATGAACAAAAAAACGTCTATGATAAAAAATAATATTTATGTGAAGATTCTTTTTTATCCATAAAAATGAATATTATGGATAAAAAAAGAATATGATCAGATTGAAACATCTATGCCACCAGCCAGGCAGAATTTCAGATCTCCGGCGGGTTCCCAACTTGCTTTGTTTGTTGCATCTTGCTTTTCACGCTCCACATTCCATGACGGAAGCCTGCTCCCATCGTCCACACTTCCCTGATTTCATCACCTGCACATATCCGCTGGGCCCTTTACCCGGCTCAATGCAAGTATGAGTCCTAATCCAACATGCTACATAGGAGCTGCACAAAATATTTAGCCAGCCCTCAAATGCAGGGGCTTAGGCATCAATAAGACGCCCCCCCCCCCCCCCAAGCACTGTGGAATAATCCAAGGGGTTGTCCTGTCCAAGGAAGTGAGAACAAGAACTCTGAAGGCTGCAACACAACCTCCTTTCCAAACCCATGCCTGCAGCTATGTCTCCAAAGGGACCAGCCTCAAACTATATCCATTTTTTGTTTTTTTTTGTTTTTTTATTTTTTTGAAATCAAAAATTTTATCTTTTGGATATTTTTATTAATCCTTCACCCATCAATGTTCCTCCCCTTCCCACCTTGCTACCAAGCCCCTCACAGACCGCCCCTCTCAATGTGACTGGCAGCCACTCCCCGCCCCTTCCCCCTCCCCAGCCCCCTTCCCTTAGAAACCTCCACCCAACAATCTTCTTCCGTTTCTTTCACCCTGCTCCAATTTCTCACACAGACGGCACCTTCCGATGTATCTGTGCCCCTTCCCCCTTCTGGGCCCCCCTTCCACAACCCCCCTTCTCGCATTGAACCTTGACCCATCAATTGCCTTCTTCTCCTCTCAGTTTGCCCCCGAGTACCTCACAGACGCACCCGCCCCCCCTGCCCCCCAACCCTTTTTTTGCATTTTTGTGTTTACCGGTATTTTCCTTTTTTTTGCGTTTTTTTGCCAACCCAGCCACCCTCCGCCCGTTCCCCTTCCCAAAGCCCCCTTCTCTCATCAGACCTCCACCCATAAATCTTCTTTTTCTTTCACTCTGCTACCCTTTCTTCACATACTCCACCCTTGAATGTAATGTGCCCCTTCCCAATCCCCCCCGCCCCCGGCCCCCTTTTCAACCCCCCTCGTCCAGCCCCCCTCCTCACCCCTCCCCCCCTCGTCCAGCCCCCCTTCTCAACCCCCCTCGTCCAGCCCCCCTTTTCAACCCCCCTCGTCCAGCCCCCCTTCTCACCCCTCCCCCCCTCGTCCAGCCCCCCTTCTCAACCCCCCTCGTCCAGCCCCCCTCCTCACCCCTCCCCCCCTCGTCCAGCCCCCCTTCTCAACCCCCCTCGTCCAGCCCCCCTTTTCAACCCCCCTCGTCCAGCCCCCCTCCTCACCCCTCCCCCCCTCGTCCAGCCCCCCTTCTCAACCCCCCTCGTCCAGCCCCCCTTTTCAACCCCCCTCGTCCAGCCCCCCTTCTCTCCCCCCCCCCCTCGTCCAGCCCCCCTTCTCAACCCCCCTCGTCCAGCCCCCCTTCTCACCCCCCCCCCCCCCTCCTCGGCCAGCCCCCCCTCTCACCCCCCCCCCCCATCCAACCCCCCTTGCCTCCTTCCTACACCCTCCCTCCTCTTACCCGCTAATCTTCTTTTCTACCATGAGGATGTAAGCATTCTCATACTCTGCCTTCATGTTCTTCTGATCAGTAATGAAGTACGGGCTGATGAAACCCCGGTCAAACTTCATCCCCTCAACCACATCCAACTCATTCTCCATAGTTTTGCCATCCTGGACCGTGATCACACCCTCTTTGCCAACCTGGGACATGGCAGCACATGCTTATCAGCAGTATTAGGCATTACCGGTGCATTACCGGTGCTGAAGATATTGTAGTTGTATTTGCGTGGAGAGCATGAAATTCCAAAAAAAAATTGCGTAAGAGCGCCCCTACCATTTAAGTCCCATGGAAATGTTTTGGAGCACTACGGTACTATATCATAGGAGCACTACGGTAGTTTATCATATGATGAGAAGGGTTAAGAGAAGCGTTTACACATGAGAAAGGGCTCAGCACAGCTTCGCAGCCATGCTGCCCTGCAACCGCCCTGCCATGCCTGCATCAAGTTTGTGTAGGTGTGTGGAGAGAGGAAAATTCCAGCCATGAGCACACACGTGTACGATGCCTTCACAACTGAACATGTCAGCTAGTTTAGGGTTTAGGGTTTAGGTAGTTCTTACTAAACCCTAAACCCTAAAACCACACAGCAACTGCATACTCTAGCTGTCTCACTATCACGGCCGGGGTATAATGGCTGGAGGTGCGGGGCCTATGGCACTTTTCTGCTATGGCATATCATGAAACGTAGTAATGATACGGCCTGGGTATGCTTTTGGTGCCATAGGGCTTGGGAGATCAGTCAGAGATCAGGGGTGCAATTACTTTTGCAGATGGAGGTAAACTAGGATTCTGGGTGCAGGGCCCTTGCATCTGCGCGTCACTTACAAAGGGGCGCATGCTCAATTGCTGTTATCAGAGGATGGTGTTGCTGCTGCTGCCCCTGGCCCCCACCTAAGCTTCCAGTAGATCATTGGGATACGTTCCTGTGATCTAGGATGTAATGTACTATCTGTTCTAACCTAGATACTAAAACAGTAGCACGGCAAAAGCAGGAAGAACACGCGCCCCAAGCCCTACAGTGAATCACTGCCGTACTCTTTCAAAATTGGTTGTTCCCACTTCTTATGGCACCACTGATACTATTTGATGCAGCTGATGATTATTATTACTACTACATTTCATGATATGCCATAGCAATAGCAATAAGTGCCATAGGCCATGATTATCCAGCCCGGCTTCCCCATTGCACTGCGGCAGCTGCTACTGTTCTCTGCCGCTGCTGCCGCTGGGCTGCTACTCCTCATAAACCCCATCCAGTAACCAGCAGTGGCTCAATAATCCCTAAACCCACACTGTTTCCGGACCCTGCTTCCGCACTACAGTTCCGGTCCCGCATTTGTGACACAGTTCAAGTCTCAAGGTCAAGTCTCAAACGGGTCAATCACCAGATGAAAGTCAAATCCCTTCGTCTTGGTGTTTTGCTGCTGCTGCTGCTGCTCCTGCGCACCACTTCTGCCACTGAAGACCGCCGCCAAAGCCAACAAATGTGTTGTTTCTGTCTTGTGGCTCTTGTGTTGCTGCTGCTGGTGCTGCTCCTGTGTTCCTCCCCAAAGGCCACCTCCACTCCCCTAATGGCTGCTACCCTGGTGGGTGCTACCGCTGTTTGGTTCCACCTCGCTGTTCTTTGTGACAGCTTGACGTGCGGGGCCCATGCACTTATTGCTATGGCATATCATGAAATGTAATACCGCTGCTGCACTGCCAGGTACGCTACATATCTTCAGCCAGCCAGTCAGACTGCTCTCTTTGACACATTGCACATTTACACATGCACAGAATGGCGGGAACAATCTCAGCCCATACGACCCAGCCAGCCTTCTGCTGCTGTCGCTGCACACTTAATGCTGCTCCCCCTGCTGCAGCTGCTGCTCCTAGCCAACTGCCTTCCTGCAATATTGCTTCGCCCTAAATCTATCAATCGATATTAGCATCCTCAGCCTGGCCCATAAGATCAGTGGTCCTGTGATTGCTGCTGCTCCTCCCAGCCAACTGCTCGTCGCAGCAGTGCCTCCTCCTAGCTTTACAGATCACTACTACCCTCCTGAACCTGGTCCATTAATCACATGCTCTGCAGCTGCTCTGCTGCTGTTGCCCTCTCCCCATCCCCTTCTCCATTACCCCTGTCCTCTCACCTTCTCCATGGCTTAGGGAACAACAGTAGCGTCCTAATCCTGGTCCTAATCCTGGTCCTGCTGCTCTGCTGCTGCTGTCGCCATCTCCCTTTCCCCCCATCCCCCTATTCCCTCACCTTCTCCATGGCTTTGGTGGGGTGGCTGCTGGTGCTGTTGCTGTATCCCTGTCCCATTCCCCCTCCCGGCCCATTCCCTGTCCCCTCACCTTCTCCATGGCCTTAGCAATGAGCTCCCCAATCTCCTTCTCTCCATTAGCACTGATAGTCCCCACCTGGGCAATCTCCTCAGTGGTGCTGATCATCTTGGTGCGACTCTTAAGCACCTGGGGGCAGCAACAACAGCAGCAGCAACAGGGGCAGGTTCATGAGTGGCCCTTGTGACATCAGCCTTGTCACAGCATACGCTTGCAGTTAAGATCAGCCACTTTCAGGACTTTCTCTGATCTACATCGATACATGCATCAAGTAGCACCTAGAAATTACAGGTTCCATGAATTCAGTCAAGACTCAGGAAACACCATAAGCAGTTAATTCTAATGTATTTCTCCACCCTGCCTGCCCCCTTGTTGAAGGTGCGCCACCTGTGGGCAAGGATGGGCCCAACCGCAGACAGCCACATCCAAATGTCTACATGCATGGTCCCTGTTGCTGCTGCTGCAGCTGCTGACGACCAAGGCCCCTAACCAGCCCCATGCTGCCCGTCACCTGACGCACATGATCCATGCAGTAATTCTATCTTACATATTTCCTTTGAAGGGATTTCGAGCAATTTCTGAAAACACTCGGGAATCAAAGCACTGCGGCGAGTTTACCGATTTCCAAACGAGTACAAACGGATCATCCATTGCTGCAATGACATTACCCTGATCACAACCTCATATCAAGTATCCCACATCAAAAACCACCTGCTGCTGCTGCTGCTGCTGCTGACAAGAAAGCGGTGATGTGGGCAATCCGCCCCCCCCCCCCCAAAAAAAACACAAACCACCCCCCAAACCTCCCACGCCTGCATCCCCCCCTCCCCCCCACCTGCAGCACATGGTCCACTGCCATGTTGATCCCCCTGCGCAAGTCCATGGGGTTCATGCCTGCTGCCACACTCTTGCAACCCTCATTTAGGATGGCACGAGCCAGGACAGTGGCAGTTGTAGTACCTACAGCAGGAACAGCAATATAACAATCAGTCATCAACCAGTGCATATGCCGTGCTCGTTAGTGACAAACATACAAACACACAAAAATCAAGGTGTAGCTGCACCAAGGCAGCTAGGGCAGTGATAGACTGACTGGTGAGCAGCAACTGCAGCACAGCTGCAACACAGTCTCAATCCTGATCCGTCAGCGACTCACATGTGTCTGCAATGTCTCGCTGATGTCAGCGGGGTATGAATGCAAAATTACATGGATATACCAAGAGGGGTCAACCTTGTCTTGAACAACTCCAATACAGTGGAGTCAGTCATCAACAGTCATCAACCCATGCTCAAGGAGAGATACTACTCCGAGATGCCCAGCCATGCATGTGGAAGTACGCCTGCAGCTGCAGTACTGCGCTGGACAAGGGTTTCTGTTCGTGTCTGTTCAGTTGCCAGCGGGTGTCACCGCCACTCACCGTCGCCAGCAACGTCGTTGGTTGCAGATGCCACCTGCTTGACCAGGCTGGCGCCAATGTTCTCGAAGTTGTCCTTCAGCTCGATGGCCCTAGCCACTGTGACACCGTCCTTGGTGATCTTGGGCCCACCATAGCTTTGCTGGATCATAACATTGCGACCCTGCAGTGAAAGTTCTAAAATGTTGGCATGGAGTGAATGCAAGCACGTATAATAGCAGTCAAACCGTACCTTGGGACCCAGGGTGACCTGAACAGCGTCGGCCAGCTTATTGACACCGCCAAGCACAGCCTCCCGGCATTCAATGCCAAACCGCACATCTTTGGAAGCATAGCCACGAACGATGTTAACCAGCTGACCCTGCAGCGAGACATATGTAAGTATCTCTACGAATGATCAATTGAGGCAGTCAGTAGCATGCGTACTTTGAGCTGCTGGTTGTTGCGGGCCCCCCGCAAGGAGGTAGTGAGCAAACGCTGCATGGCTGCCGAGGCACCACAAGAGAGACGGGCACAGCAGGACTGCACAGATGGGCGCGAACAGTTTGCCACTGTGTCTGCTTTATGTTGCGCAGTGCAGAAGCATTGGCAGCCTTGCTGCATGGAGAAAACGACAACCTACTCACTGGTACCGCCTCACTGGTGCGAACCTTCTAGCACTAGGAAAGGGTACAAGGGTTCTGCAGGGAGGGAGGCTATCAATGCTTCGCTCAGCACACTATTTCTCTAACTTCACTTTGAGGAAGTATCCGGTAGAAGTCCTCCGGCACATGCCTGGCAGCACTGCTTACCTTTCCCATCCGCCGTATGTGTGCAACTCTTTTGCAGTTTTCTGCAGCCTGGAACCGTTTGATGGTCTGGAAATGTCTCCCATCCTCCTCAACTCTGCTAGTCTTGCATTTTGTGCTGTACTCCAGCTATTAGCCATGATCCCCTGCAATGGGCTGGTACCGGCTCGTGCCGAGCTGATTTTAGCAAGTTTGTCCACATGATTTCCGTATGCCCCTGGGACAAGTCTGCGATGTGCCATGCTCCAATTCCTGCTTGTCTGCTGTCATGAACGTTTGGCACCGGTGGCCTACCACGGTACCACTGACATGCACCACAGACCACCTCAGCTGCGCAGCCACCAAAAACATCAACGAAATGGCATCATAGTATCGAACCACAAAGAAAATCCTTGGCAAACAAACAAACAGACATTTAAGGTGGCAGCACCTTGCCACTCCATCGTGAACACACATTCACACAGTCTATTTCGGCAAGCATGCTGCTTCACCACAGCACCCGCCAGTGGTCACCCTAGCAGCTCGAACGCGCAACCGTGCAGGAACCGGGTCTGCCTACTCGCTGGTCATTTGGCTGGCCATATGGAGGACAGCAGAACGCCTGCATAAGTACCTCTTATTTTACACATCTCATCAGTCGAGATAACTCTGCAATAGGAATGCAGAGTCAATGACATACAGCAGAAAGAGGGGCGGCCGGGACAATACCAACCGGTGTTCCCTCAAAGCCAATGCATATTGAATTGGCACTCCAACATAACTCCAGAGGTGGAGAGAGATGTAAAAAGTCGAGGGGTGAGGTAGGCGTCATACCATACCCCTCCTCATAGGACAACAGCAGCACTCCTCGCTCCCTCTCGTCCAAACACATGCTCCATATTTCTAAAGGGAGAATTGTGTGTAGAGATTGCAGAACAAGCTGACAAGTGTCTTCCAGATCTCGTGCCGCATGCCACACACTGCCCCGCTCCTCACAGAGTACAGATTACAGATTACAAGTTGGCCCCACACCGGGGGCGCCCGTAACGGAGCCAAACTAGGCTCCATGGGCATCTAACTCAATACCAAACTCATCAACAAAGTCATCGTAATCAGACGAAAATGTATCAACCTTGTACTCAACCAGACCTAACTCCTGAAGCGTCTCATTTGTCAGCCCTTTGCGGTTGCCGCACCTTAAATCTTTGTTTGTTTGTTTGTTTGTCATATGGATGCAGGTCCGGTGCCTCAAAACGCCTATAGTCCAAGCACTCTGAAACAAAGGCAGCAACTCACACTCATCAGGTTCTTGCCAAATCATGCCAACACACCTTTCCATCTAGTTGAGCACCTAGTGTCAAGAGGCTGCGTTGCATCCGCTGCTTCACCATCACTGCCAATGACGTCAGCAATGAGGGATGACGCAGCAAATGGGATGCAGCCGCTTGACATAATGAGATGCTGGGCACAAAGCGTGTCAATTGGCTTAAGAACCCCCAGCAGTGCCAGCAATGCTCAGTGCTACGCCCCCCCCCCTCCAGGTGGCAACTTGGAACTATAATCTGGGCAATGTTGGCAACATGTTCCCTGGTACCACCTTCCACTCTGACTTTATCTACACCGCTCACACAGCTCCCAAACCCTCCCCATGCTCCAACATCTCCACCAGCACACCGGCTATGGCTACCCTCTTCCCCATCTCTGTTCCTGCTGCTGCTGCTGTTGTAACACCCTCTGCTCCTGCTCCTCCCACCATTGCTCCTCCTGAAGAGACCTTCGACCCTGCCAGCCACCACCATTCTGCTGCATCCCTACACCAACAAACTCTTCCTCCTGCTCCTGCTGCTGCTGCTGGCGCCTCTGCTGTTGCAGGCCTCTGCTGTATGGTTGCTGCCCTCTAGCATCATAGGCCTGCTGCTTTCCATAAGCTACATACGCCTGCTGCTGCAGCTGCTGCCTCCCATCTCCACCCACAATTCCCTGCTTCTGCTGACCGGCAGTACCACCATACCCAGCTGTACTGCCATACCCAAATGGCCGTAAGGCTGTCGACCCCTGCAAACCAGGCACACCATCACCAGCTGCAGCACCAGCGGGACTTCTACTAGAATACCTTGCAGATCCCTGTACTGCCTCCCCCTGCTGATACCACTGCTGCTGCTGCTGCTGTTGAGGGTCCAGTGGTCTTTGCTGCCAGCTTGGAGGAGCAGCAGCTGCTGGTTCCGCACCCCAGCCCCCGCCTCTAGCAGCAGCAGCAGCAGGGGTGCCCACTGCACCAGACACTGCTGCTGCTGCTCCAAAGCCAGATCCAGCAGGCACTGCTGCACCAGGTGACCCACTTTCTAAGTTCTGCACCATTGCAGGCACAACGCCAGCATCACTGCCAAATGGAGCATATGAAGAAGCACCAGGCGCCTTGTTCGCCACTGCCCCATTCCTCCTCCTGCTGCTGCTGCTAGGACCTGCTGCTCCCATTTCTGAAGCTGACATACCCCCAACGCTTGCTGTGTTTGCCGATTTGTCTATTGCTGCTGGCGAAAAAGTGCCATCCGCATTAGCCACGTTATTAGGAGGCAGTGCTTGCTGCCAGCTCCTGCCCCTGCCCCTGCTGCTGCTGCCTTCTGTAGGGACAGCCGTCCTCCCAGGCTGTCCCGCTGCTGTCCTCCCACGCCCTGTTGCAGCTCCCCTGGCAGCATCAGCTGTCAAAGTTGATGTTGCTCCACCTGCTCCTTGTGCTAACCTAGGACTAGAGCCTGGGCCCCAACCAGGAGCAACAGCTCGCTGAGGTGCAGCAGCTGTCCCTTCTGCAGATCCTACCCTTTGTGGCCTTAATCCACCACTTGCAGCTGGCATTGCTGCTGCTGCCTGTGCAGCCGCTAATGCTGGTAGTGATCCCGTACCTGCCGCTGCTCTTGCTGCTGGTGGCAATGATGCGGCTGCTGCTCCCACACCTGCTGCTGCTGCTGTCTCCTCCTCCATACCTAACCGCTGCCTTCCAAGGGATGGTCCCAGTCCTGGGGGATCATCCTGTAAGCCATACTCTGCTTCCAGGCGCTGCTGCACTTCATCTACCACTGAACTCAGCTTGCCAAACTTCTCACTGAGAGACATGATTTGCGGGTCAAAACCAAGGTTGGCTAGGCCCCTGGCACGTGCACGTGCTTTGGCAATGGAGGCAATACGTTCTAGCTGCAGCCGCTTGGCGCGATCTGCGTCGTCTTCTAGGCGTTTGCGGAGGGCTGTGCGCTGCTTCTGCTGGTTTAGCAGCTGCTGGTGGTAGAGGGCTTGCTGCTGACGGAGGAGTGTGGTCTCTTGCTGTGCTGATGTTGCCACCTGTAAGAACACGACAGCCTAAACTCTTATAGAATTGAGTAGGTAGCCCAGTTATGTAAACGCTCTCAGATGCCAAAGCCAAGGTGCCATAGCCCTCATATCATAACTGCACATTCCACACACAAAAAATCAATTAGGCCAAGAGAAAGATACCCGGCTAGAAGCTGCTCATCACACACATGCAGCTGGGGTCTGTTTATAATTAACTCTGGGCTGATAAGAGATTGTCCCATTATGCTGGAAAATCCATGTGGGTAGGGATTTACTGGCTGTTGACAACATGCCATGCTCTAGGGCAAAGACACTGCTGGCAAAGCTCTCAGCTGCTGACTAGGGGTGCATTTGGAAACTACAGGCTCTTAGATGTAGACCCTGTACAAGGAACCCTGACCAGAGCTTCCTGCATACTGTCAGGGGAGTTATCATTTGAATGGTTTACACTGGAGGACTGGGTTCGAAACTGTCCACACTGCGGGGACAATTGCAAACATGCAGCCACTAGCAGACAAGGATCAACCCACATTCCAAGATAGGCATCTGATATCGCACTCCCCTATCACCTGCTGAGCCATTGCCCTGCGCTCTTGCTCTTGTTGGGCCATCTGCAGTTCCCACTCGTCCGGTTCTCTGCTCCAGTACACGCGGCAGGGCTGCAAGACAAAGTTGTCAATGCTCTGCAAAATTATTTTAAACACGCATGCATGTAAATGCATGTACATACCTGCCATGCTGATGATCTTGCCTTGCTGTGCTGGGCAGACGCGCCTGCCCAGGCAGCATGAGCTAGGTGACTCAACAGCATGCTTCCGCAAGATGCTGGTATGGCACACCAGCACAAATCCTTTCTTGAGCCGCCTTTAAACAGAGCTGCACCGGAACATACTGCCCGAAGATAGCAACTCTGAGGACCACCCTGACGTCAATGCGAGCGATGCGAGCGGGACCCAGCTTGCAAACAGACCACGCTGCGTTCATCAGCATGATCCCCTGAAGCCTCTTTTTGGCTTGGAAGTCATGCGGTGGTTCGCATGGGAGCATATTGCCTGTTGCGGTGCCAGGTGCCAGGTGACACGGAGTGGCCTCGGTACCGCAAGTCTGGCCAGATGCGAGGGCAGGAACCGGCAACGTCCTGCCCATCGCTTTGTCCATGAGCAGACGAACGGGTGTACCACTGCTTGCTACTTAGGTCCCTGCTTGTCGGAGTTCTCTTCGGAGCATCTGATCACCCACCAGTGATGCCATAATTTGTGCAGTTGCTGCCTGCCTATCTCACCATATCTGCTCTGTACAGCTGTATCCGGTTGCCGATTGGACAAAGATAAGGCGTATATCTGTGATGTAACGACTCAGTGATTAGCTCGCTAGACAACCTTCCATGGCGGTTGTCGGTTGAGAGGCCTGGAGCTTCATGCTGCTCTCGTGCACCCAATAGCTCTGCAGCGTCCCAGTTGACTGGGCATGGGTTCTCTCTTGCTTCGTCTGAGAGAAACGAATAGAGGTTAGAGCCTGCAAGGTCGGGCTAAAATGTCACAGCACGCAACAGGGGTACGATTTACCCCTGGCGACTTCAAATACAATGGCAGAGTTGCCATGGCGTTGGGCCCGAGCTTAGCAGTCGCAGCAGCCATCGGAGGCCGGCCTGTCATGGGCGTCCTGACCATAGGTGCCATGATCTGGTACATCATGGATACCATGCTGCTGAGGGAGGGCGCCTTTGCAGTGGTAAGCTGTCAAAGATCTCTTACAGGGATTTCGGAGATGCTGAAGCACATCAACCAAGATAATTTGACCACTATGCAGCATGCAAAGTCACACTAACCCTGAATAGGCATGAATTTGGCGGGGCAGTAGTCTGGTCAGGTGTAGAAGCAGGACCCTGCAGCATGACGCCCCAGTCCAGTGATTCTTAAGCTGCTGATGGCAAGATGAAAATGCAACCGGCTGTGCAGTAGGCTAGGCGTTCGCCTCTTCTTTGGTATGACAAGCATAAAGCAAGTGTGCCTGAAGCAGTACATTTATGCAAGACCTTGTAGTAGTAGGCCGCAGCATTGTGGCACACTCAGCAGGGCCCCCCTACCTTGCAGCGCGGCCAACAGGAGTGGACTAAATGTACCTCTGCCAAAGCACACTTTGTACTGTGTCCCTTTTCGGAATGGTTCCATGCAGCCCATCCCTTTTGACTACCTTACCCAACACAATCCACATTTATGTTTTGCAATCAGCAGGTACGTGTTAGAGCTCAATTTGTAGGGGTGTGAATTCAGTTCCCCATAAACCCCCTCAGACCAGTTGCTGACTTCGCAGTGCCTCTAGCTTTGAACAGCTCTCCTGACCGCACTCCCTGTCTCCCCCTTCCCGACCCTGCAGGGTTGGGCAACCCTTGCCCTTGCGAACTTTGGACTCATGTACACAATCCTCATAGACGTACTGGACCGGCCAATTCTATTAAGCCTGCTTGTCATCCTGCTCATGGGCTGCCTCTTTGCAATGGTGGGCATGTGGATGACGCTTCAGTTCCGGTGGGTTCAAATACAGTACCCAGCTGTCGTCCTCGCATTCGAACGTCAGGTGGTGACAGCTTCCGTCCCTCTGTCTGCCGCTATAATCACTATGGGGATATCTTCTCTGGTGGAGGAGGCAGATGTGCCATACTACGTTGCAGCATTGCTGTGCTTGTTGTACCAGCAGTTAGGGCGTCCCCTGATGTCCTCATTTCACAGCACCAAGGTACAGCGGTCATATGGAGGGACGATAACCCCACCCCCCAAGGAAGCTATCGTGCAGGTGAGTCACAGGGACCTCAATACACACAAAGTGAGCAGGTCTGCAGATGAGTTTTGATCACTGGGTTGCAAAGCAGCAGACGCTCTGGCAGAGTGCCTTTGCAAAGGCTGCTGCTGCACTGGTTGGGCGCGGGAAGTAGGACAGGGCATCTGGAGGCAGGCTGTGCTATGCTGGTGTCAGATAAGAAGCAGTGCAAAGCAGCTGGAAGCATCGTATTAGTTTGTTGATGGCCTGTGCCCGGTGTTTTGCATGCTCCTGTCGAAGTCAATGGGGTGGGACAAGATGCTCCTCCTGGATGCACGTATGAAGTTTGAACCTTAACAGGATGGGTTTAGGCTCTAAACTCCTGCTCCAAAGTGGCTCCGTTAGTTAAGTATGTGTCACCTCATCCTCAAGCTCATGCTTCAGAAATTGTGCTGCATTCCCATGCACGTTTGCATTGTGTTACCATTGGTGCTGATCTTTTGCCAGCCTATTGCTTCTTGGAGGTGGTATAGGCAAAACGCCTAATGCCTCTTGCCTTTGGCAACATGTTGAAAACCCCCGTCTGCTATGTTCCCCCTTGCAACATGCAGAGCAAGCTGGACTCCGTGGTGATGGCGCTGTTAGCAATAAGTGCTCCTGCCCTGATGTACCTGGCCATCCATGCAGCTGTGCTGGGCCACTGGCTGCACCTATGGAGCCTGATGCTGCTGGTGTCAGTGCCACTGCTGTTTGTGGCGACCCTACCCCAGGGCTTGTGGTGGCTGCCTGGGGGGCTGATCGTACAAACCGGGTTACGGCGGGTTCTGATCATGTTGGGAGGCCTTGGGCTGATTGCAGGTGGGGAGGGGGTTTCTGGATGCTAGCAGACGGCTTGTGGGTGGGGCTTGCAGAGAGGGAGAGTGATGGTACAAACGGGTATGCTGCGCCTTTGCATCATGTGCGGGCCAAATTGGGGTGATTGCAGGTCAAAAGGCTACGTAAGAGCGAGAGCAGAGGAGCAAATCCAAGTCGGTCTCAGTTGCCATGTCTTGGAATGGGTCTGATTCGAGGGCAGGGGTGCACTCTTTCCAGCGCCTCGTGTTGCCTTGCATCTGCCAGTTTAGCAGCCATTCACTGGAGCCATGGCAGCATATTTGACCTCCATGCAGGTTTTGCTGTCGTGCCAGGATGCAAACACGTGTACTCACAAAGGTCTACCGTGTATGAAGTTGTAAAAAGCCATAATATCAGTCAAATTAGATGTACTTAAACGAGTAACCAGCAAAAGGTATGATAGAAGTAACATCATGTGATGCCACCATGTAGAATCTGAGAGTATTGTCTCCTCTTGCTCCTGCAGGCTTTGAGGGCCGTGTTGTCTTCCACGCCTTCTCCTCCTACATCCAACTCCAACCGCCATGGAACTACGTAGCAGTCACAGCAGCTCTCTTTGGCTTTGTTGGTCTGCTGGTAGCTCATATGACAGGCCTCCTGGGCAGTGCAATGGACATCACCCTAGCAGGCTCTTGCTTACTACTATGTACAGCAGCAGGAGGTATCGCTGTGGGCATCCCTCTGCAGTGGCTGCCAGCACCTCTGCTCGCTGCTTGCGGTTTAGCGCTCTTCTACGACAGCAGAAGCTTGAGAGAGTATCTCGTGTTTGTCATTGGCGCAATGGTGACGTTAGGGTGGTTTGTATACCACCATTTCTGGTTCTTGGATATACGTGTGGGGCATCTCCACCTCCACGCTATGTGCAAAATGGCGGCAGTAGCAGCAATACCTGCTCTGGTGGTACCCGGGCTGGTATTAGTCAACTGGGGACACCAGCTCATTGGTGTGCTGTTGCTCATACAAGCTGAGCTTGTGTGCGTTATAGAGGAGCAGATGTTCGGAGCGCAGCGCCCGGACGAACCAGCAGCGGATCTCATGTACCCCTCGTACCTTATCATCATGACGTCGGCAGCAGGAGTAGGGGTAGTGCAAGCAATGTACCGCGGCGGCGCTTTGCCTCGTTGGTCTGCTTGGGTTATATCTACTCTTTACATTGCCAAGTTGTCGATGCTCGTGCTGCCAGAGGCGTTCCTTGTGATGCCGACAGCAGTGCTGCTGCTGTCTGCCGCCTCTCCACTGTTCCTTCACGAGCCTGAATACCAGAAGAAGAAGGTCCGGATCGCTCCCTGGAAGGGTTTAGTGCATGCATTGGTGACGCTGGTGGCGCTGGGGCTGGCGAGGTTTGCTGTGTTTGATGTTGTGGCGTGGGCGGTGATGGGTCGACCCAGTGAGGGGGTTCTGCTGGGGGCACTGCTGGTGGTGGCGGCAGCAGCTTTGGCACCTCTGGTACTGCATTGCTACAATCATAATCAGGTAAGCAGTGATGAGTTTGGGCTCTCATAGACTCTGATGTGCGCATGAGTACTAGCAATGCAGAGTTGATGATTACATGTGCTGGAGTGAGCTATCACAGGCTGCTCCCTGCATCCAACCTGCAGCATGGTTTTAGGGTAGAGAAGCATGTTGTTATCTTATGCTTTGCCTAGCAGTTTTGACCCTGGCAGTCGTGATCCTGGCATTAGGGGGAGCTAAAGGTCAGCTGATTGGTGTGGTTCTGGCATCGGCGTCCTGATGGGTCGCATGTGCCAGCGGTTACATGCATTCTGCGTTTCTTAAAAGCAGAGCAATCCAATGCAGGTGTTGTATATGCCTCTCTCATCTCCGTCACGCCACCCCACTAACTGCTCATAGTGTCCTGCTGCAGTTGCCAGCTGTCGCATGGCAACAGTAGCATTAGCAAGTGTGGCTATTGGTGTCTGAAGTTCCAATTTTTGCCAATGATTTGCATCGTGCCTATGCACGTCTACTAATTGCGATAACAGTGCTACTGAAAACAAGTTGTTAGGCTACATCCCAGCACAATCCAATTGTTATGCAGTCAAGGTGTGTGTACAGGGATACTGCAAGCTGAGTGATCTTCCCTCAGCTTCCCTCTCATCTATTCCCTCCTTTCATCTCTGCTTCACTCTGTTACCTGTCTGTTGGCAGCAGTAGCAATAGCATTTTTGTACACCTATCGTGCCAATGGAGTGCCTCGTCCCCCAAGCTCCCTCTACCATGTGCCACTACAGTTGCTACCAAGGCTTCTTTTGTAAACTATTCTAGCACAATGCTCGCTCTTTCCATCCAAGTCATGTGCTGATTAGCTACAAACTGAGCCCTCTCCCCCCCCTGCCTCTGTTCTGTTTCCTTTGCTGCAGTCTGCCAGCCGTCTGTTGGCAGCACTAGCAGTAGCAGGCATCCTCCTCGCACTGCTAGAGCCACCTCTCCCCCGCCAAGGTGGCGCCTCATGCCCCAGGCTCCCCTTCGCCCTGTGCCCCCGCCTCTGGGATGCACGCCATATACCTATGCACGATGCCGATGACGTCGCAGTATGGGGCAGTGGCCTGGGTCGTAAAGAGCACTGGCCTCGGTGGCTGCTTATAAGCGCTGCCGGGTTGGGGATGCTGGGCTTAGCTGGAGTGGGACCCGGAATGCGGACCTCTGGGATGAGGGTCTTAATCGGACTGACTGCTGGCGGTTTAGTGGGGGAATTTCTGGCGTTAGAGGTTGTGCCTAATCAGCCGGTGCTTCAAATGCTGGTGATCGGCAGTTCTGTGCTAGTGGTAGGGTTTTGCACACTACTGCAGAACCCTTTGCTGGGGTCACCCACGTGGCTACCTGGTGTGGGGGTGACATGGATGATCATGTTTGTGGCCACTATGTCCCTTCAAGCCAGCTTGCCTTTGCCAGAAGATGACAAGTAAGTGCCATGGGAGTTGCCAGGGTGCCTGTATCGTTTTTCATATGGAAGAAGCGCTCACCGGACTTTGATTTTACTGCCACTTTGCGGGCGCTACCATGGGCATGCATGCTTTGAACCGATCGCGTACCAGGTCATGTTCCAGTGCTGAACTGCAAGGAGGGCCCCACAGAACGCAGCCCAGAAGATACAATGAGGTTATATATATGAGCTGGCAACTGGTGGACATCACACATGCCGACTGGTGGACATCTTTATGAAAGGGTTTCATTAGTTTCATGTGCCGCAGTGCTTGGATGTCACACTAGACATGCAAAAACATTACTCCAGCGGGTCCTGTTTGAAGCGGGTCCTGTCCTGTTCCTCATCCTGCCCGTCTTCTCGGGCCACTTCATGTGCAGCTTCAAGCATTGCTCCCCAGCGCGCCGCGCACTCTGCTCCTTGCCACTCCCTCTCTGTTCCAGTAATCTGTCATGATGGCAGCTTGATGTGCCTGTGGCGTTCTTGCTATGGCAGTATGATGTACCTGCGAACCTTAATCATACTGCCATAGGTTTTAGGGTTGGGTTAGGGGTTAGAGTTAGGCTGCAGGGTTTTGGGTTCATGATTCGGCAATATATGAGCCAAAATCATCACCGCTCACCTCCTCTTGTGGCTGTTTGCTGTTGCAGGTTCAAGCGTCTCTTCCCTGATGCCATGGGTGCTGTAGAAGATGAGCGGTCAGCTGCTATACAAGCCAGCCTGCTGGGGGTCTTTGCTGCTCAAGCGCTGCTGCTGGCCTTCAGTCTGAAGCTGCGTATGAGTGCAGCGCTACATCAGCAGGACAAGGCGGGGGCACAACCTACAGGTGAGGGTCGTCAGTAGCATAGGTCATGCCTAGATAACATCTTGGGCTTGTTCTAGGCCCTGTTGTGTGTGTTGTTAGGCGCGCTACATCTTAGGGTTGTAGAGCAGCACTTCTGGTCACCATTTGTGGTCACTGCGAGGGGCGTAGTTGGACAGAAGCTACAACATATTAGATTTTGATAGACGACCGTCCATATTCCATGGCCAGCAATTGATGCTGCAACTGCCAGGTCTGCAGGGAGGGGCTTCTGTTTCAGCCTGTTTGGGATACAGTGCTGGTTGAGTGTATGTCTGTGCATCTCAAGTGCATCAGCGGGACTAGTGGGGAGTCACAAACCCTAAGGGTGAGGAGCGTGCCAGTGTGGCAACTGTCATTGGGAGAGGGCAGGGGACATTGGGGGTGGGGAGAAAAGGTCCAGCGGAAGGGCCGAGGCAGCAGGCGGGCTATGTTTGCGGAAGAGAAAACTGCCACGGGGAGGGGGGGGGGAAATGGGTTTGGCATGGGTGGGGTGTACATACTGGGTGAGTACATAGTCACGTGCAGGAGGGCGGCCTTGTAATCATAAGACTGTGGCGTACGGGAGCTCTGCTTTGGGTTTGGAATTAGTTGTCCCAGGATGACAATGGTCAGTCTGATGCGAATGTGGTGGCGGGAATTTTTATCTGTCTTGCATTGCTAAAGTGTCTGCACAGAGTATTCTTTAGCTTATGATTGTCAGCCCCTTCCTTGTCTCCTGCTGTAATGGAATTACTGTTTGCATATATCTGAGGGGCCGTGTATTAGCACGGCACCCTCAAGGCTTGTACTATAGTTGGCCTGGCATTGGTAACATGCTGCCAGGGCAAGTGGAAATTTCCACAGCTACATGACAATCACCATCTGTGCCATGCTTTGTGATATTCATGCCAGTGGGTGGCTACTACCCCCAAGAAGACCCCCTGGTTCGCAGCATCCGCGCGTCCTGCAGCACCAATGACTACTTCTGTGGAGTGGTCCCTGGTACTGTGTTCAGCCAGCTGGGGAAGAGGATGAACCTGGAGGGAGCAGCAGGGGTGGCAATGAGGAGGCTGGGGAGGGCGGGGCTGGCCTGGGTGCCTACTGCAGGGAATGTGTGCACCCTGCTGGCCTTCAGCACATGCTTGGCTCTCAACAGGTGAGGGTCAGTGAGGGAAGGGAGAATGTTCTGCTACATCATAAGTACAGCTGAGAAACATTTAGTACATGTATGGGAAGCTAGGGGGCAACAAGGACCAACGGAGGGGTTTAGCCCTTGCCTGGGGTTTAAGACGCTTGTCCTGCTGGGCTTGCCTAATACCTATTTCAGTCCATGATTTGCTTGTGCATGTGATTGTGGCTGCTTTTAGCGTCACTATTTCAAAATCAAGACCACCTTGTGGTCTAGGCTTCTGTCGCTGCTACATCCTCCGGGGATGGCGGTAGTATAGACTGATCTTAGGTAGGATAAAACATCTGCTCCTTACAAAAGGCAATGATTTCACAGACCCCATCACCCCTCTTACTCAAGCACACCAACTTATGATGCACATTTGATGGTTTGCTTAGTTATGCTGTCTGTTTGTGAAATGTGAAGGCGTCTCACTGTCCACTGTTTGTATGATCCAAAAAGGTGAAGGAGTCTGCATAGTTGTGCTCTGTGTGTTCCTGAAATGTGAAGGCGTCTCACTGTCCACTGTTGGTATGCCTTGCTGTCCCTTTGGCATTCAAAGGTCCGGAGCCTATGAGATTCCCTGCTATGAAGTCCTATAAATGTAATGGTAAGAACATGTTACGGTTGCTCGCAGGTACCTGACAGGGGGAGCACCTGAGGCTGTGTTTATGTTAGCACCCTTGCTACTGATGCTGAGCCAGGACCCATTGCTGCTGAGACAACTGGGGGAGAGGCACCGGTACGCTCCACCGGCAGCAGCCATCGCGCTCTACCTCACCATTGCAGGAGCTATAGAGGTGGGTGCTTAGGGTTTAGGCTTTTGGTGGTTTGCATGCTGTAGTACGAGTGGTTTGCATGCTGCAAGTTCTTAGTAAGCCGGAGTTGCAAGCCAAGCACAGCCAACCCTCGTCCAAAATGAATCCTCCCCTACTTGCCCACCCTTATAGCGCCTCCTCTGCCCACTCTTTACGCTTTGCCCTGCCAGCCTCCAGGCCACCCCACCCCACCACAACTCACCTCACCTCTCTGCACCCTCTGCGTCCCTTGCACAGGCGTGTTGTGTCTCTCTGCATCAGAAAAGGCCTTCTGCTCAGCCTAGCTGTACAAACGCTTCTCCTGTGTGCCTGCAATAGCGCCGTCAGGCATTATGCAATATGAATAACTTTCTCAAGGCAGGCATCCTTTTACTGGTAGTCAAACCTCCTTGTAGCGGAGCCGAATGTGCCACTAAGCGAGCATAAGTGGTTTCCTGTCTGCCTAAGCAGCAGACCGGTGGCTCCTCCATACATCGCTTGTCTCCTTTGCAGGAGGTCTTGGAACAGCTGTATTCATGATCTATAGTCTGGTTCGCAAGCTGCTCTCAAGCACCCTTCTCCTTCTTGCTCGCAGGCCGGCACTTGGGGCTTTGTCTATGGGAACTACTCAGCCGCCTTCACCAATGGCTCCATGCTGCTGCTGGCGCTGCCAGTGCACCTCATGTTCCTGAAGCACTTGTGGGACCAGCGGACGCAATCTCTGGTGCTACTGGGTACTCTGATGGCATGCGCCTTAGTGGCTGGGCTAGTGGCTTGGTCCGAAAGCGTGGCATACTTGGGCTTGAGTGGGGTGGCAATCGGTGTGGTGCAGTTCTTCACCATGCGGCATCAGCGGCATGTGGGCCTGAAAATGGTATGATTTGTGTGTCGAGGTTGCAAGTGGTCCAGGGAATTGGAGTTTTCCGCCGTCGTTAGTCGTACTAGGTTCAGTGAGTGGGTGGATGCGTGATAACGGCACAAAAAAGGTTCGGCAATTGCGGTAAGGATGCTGGGTGGAACTGGCCAACCACACCCATGCCCTTGCTGGCCAAGGGTGATGGTGGTACGAGGTAAGGCCCACTCACAGGGTGACAGACACCAGAGTCGCAACTAGCCCACCTTGGCCAGACGGCAAGCCATATGGACGCTGCGAATTCCAGCAAGCTCATTGTGGTGTTGTTCTGTTTCGTCAGTGTACAGCAAACCTCCCGGTAGGCAGACTTCCGGGCCTGAAAGTTGGACAACCGCACATGCGTCACTGGACACCGAGCCACACTCAGGTAAGAACCGTCCTACCCTTTCCGAGGCATTTGTTTCCATAATGAGATGCAAATGTGTGCCCACTGGTGCGTGCCGCTTGAATTACCGAATCAGCAGCTCAGCACAACTGTCCAACTCACCAGGCACCGGCTTGAGTGACCACGTCTCCGGCTCAAAATGTTCCATGTCGACAGCTGCCGAATCAGACCACATGGAAGAGCGGCAGCTTGTACACAATAACGTTCCCACCAGAAGGGCACATAGAGCTCTTAGGATAACTCTTCAAAATTTCAGTACCGGGGCCTCTTCGCTGACACATCGGATGGACTCATAGCACCTCTGTAGAGATTTTTATCCAATGTCGTCCAGCTGATCTACTGGACGTCAAGTACACATTGAACCAACAACGAATTGCACTGAATCCAATCCTAGTGTATTTATAGAGCACGCCATGTATTCACAGCCTGTGCACCCAGACAGCTTTGGCTCACCCATCCGCGAGATAGGAGGCCTTAGCCAAAGTGGAGAGTACGTTTCAACGACATAGTTACTCTATGGCACCCTTGCCAATTGCACCATTGAGCTGTACTTCTCTCCCTTCAGGGGCAGAATGCAGTCAGACCAAGGAGCAACAGACAGTCCTTTACTCTTCAGGCGAACCCCAGAAGCTAGAAACAACCCCCCAGGAGCCAAAAGGTGTTCCACCTCCCCGAAATGCGGCAGCATTGATTAAGGCTCCAAGACTTGCTATTAACTGCACTCACAGGCACCTTCCTCCCTCCCACCTGGCAATGCACTGAACCAGTACTAGTGACAGCCTGAAGTATTGCCAGATCTTGGCATGCAACTAATGTTCGAGGTTGCGAACCCCTTAATAGCAGTGCTCCCCTGGGCATGGGTGCTCAAACATCTGCTGACCTACTGCAGGTTTGATAGCTGGTTTGCACTCACTGATGGATACCAACATGACAGCCCCAGAAGCATCCAGATGGGCAGTGCGAATAGAGGCGCTGGCAGCTCTCATGATATCACACCAGGTAGGCACCTTGTGTCTGCTACAGCCATAGTATGATAGGCAGCAGCTGAAGGCAGGGTAAGATCAGGGGCAGACTGGAAACTCCTGGTCCCTTGTATGTGTAGAAATCAGCTCTGTTTACATATGCTGAGCCACAGGAGATACTTTGCCGAGCTATACATATGACAGGAATGTGATTTTTCGTCCAGTATGAAGAGCTGCCACAGGCAGTGATAGTGACTCTGAAGCAGTGAGGTACTAGCTGAATGTACTGATGCTGACCTCGGTGAAGCCTGTCCATCAGGTACTACAGGTACAGCATCTAGGCTGAGACTTACTGTCAACTGCGTTCCTAGAACTCTACTTTGCACGATATCCCAGATAGCCTTTGAAAACACAGTGCATAACATCTCCAGCACCAATGGCCCGTTGTAATTTGGCTGCTGTACGAGGAGCTTCTGCAAGTTTCTAAAAACCGACAATGTTCGATGGAACTGTGAACAAGCCAGACATCTTCTTATCGTATTCTCCGGCACTGGTTTGGGCAGTGCTACGTTCCATAAGTTAGTTTCTAGTGCTAGTTTCATATTAAAACATTGCTAGTTTCTTACTAAAACATTTCTCCTCAGCGGTCCAAATATATAAAAGCTACGTTCCATAAGCTCAGCCCAGCCTGCTCCTCTCCTAAAGGCTCATGTTTGGGCTTGGTTGAGCACTGTGGCACTCAGCAGGATGTGACATACACGTACAATGAACTCAGTGCACTTCCAAACTCTTTGTAAGCTATCTTCTACCTACATATCTTTTACCATGCTAAACCATACCCAGCACTGATTTCAACTTCATGGTGGATAAAGATGATATCTGCCAAGTTTCTGATGGCTTAACAGCTTGCAGAACTGTCTTCCAAGAGCAAAGTGTCAATTTCAGCTGAGTCTTCCTATTCCTATATTCCATGCATGCAGGCTCTGCTGCCAGCAGTGATTACTTCAAGCGCTGGATACAGGCCACCGGTCCCACCAGATTCACACCCACTGGCCGGCCTTCTAGCATGACACCCTTGTCTACTAGCAAGCCTTCTCCTTCTCCCGCACGTGTGGCCCCCTACTCAAGGCCACTCCAGGACCTCCACTCTGACAGCAGTGATGACGATGAGGAGCCCAATGACCAGTCCAAGAAGCAGCAGCAGGTAAGCGCGAGGCACAGTGCCATGTACATACGATCTCTCCATGGCCTTCTT
The DNA here is from genome assembly GCA_963556185.1 of Pseudopediastrum boryanum. Lineage (NCBI taxonomy): Eukaryota > Viridiplantae > Chlorophyta > Chlorophyceae > Sphaeropleales > Hydrodictyaceae > Pseudopediastrum > Pseudopediastrum boryanum. The sequence goes on from OY744495.1 coordinate 8,508,748, forward strand.
GGGTGCGATATGCTGTCAGAGGGCGCAGGAACATGTGATTGTCTGTGAACCCGTCAGCGAGTACAGTGGAGCTGTTGCAGCGATTTTGTGAGTTGTAGAAGCATACTCCATGAGCACTGTCCATATTCCATAGCTTACGCCCAAGACTTGGTTTCTTGCCAATCATTGTCTGGCGTCGTTTCTTGAATGATCATGCCACCTGCAGAATGTCAATGTTCCCTGCACTGGAAGTGGGTGTGGGCACTAGCAGAGCATAGTTTTTGTTTCTAATGCTGGTATGTATGCCCAAAGTGCAGCAGCTGAAGGTCACTGGTAGCACTGATGGGACTGCTGCTATCTGCGAGCATTGGATTGTGACTATTTAGACTGAGTTGGTAAGTCTCAACCTAAGGCTGCAAAGCAAGCATTTTTTGTTACCCTCACTTTATGCTGCAGCTGCAGTGTACAGCCCATGCCACGGCATAATGGCATCACTGCTGATAGAACCTGCTCCTGATCTCATGTAGAGTATGTGACCATGGGCTTGCCCAAGACCCAGGACCGTAAACCCTGTATGCTGTGCCTGTCTATCTGTGCAGGGTTTCCCCGGAACCCCCATGTCCTGGCAGCAGACTCCCCCACCTACCCGCCAAGCCAGCAGAGCCGCTCACCAGCATCAAGCAGCAGCAGCTGCAGCAACCACTCCTGGCATGGACAGCATCTGCACCCCTATGAGCTACCTTAGCCTATCAGGTGGAGGTGGTGGTTCAGCAAGGGGTAGGCTCTCCAGCATTCGCAAGGGGGGCGCTCGTGCCCCTCCACCCAGCCCTGTTGCACAGGTCATTGACATGATGCTGGAGCCTCTGTCACCGGGCAACTTGGACCTAGTAGACCCAGCAGCAGCAGCTAGTAGTGGTGTTGGTGGTGTAGCAACTGCAAGCAGGCAGGAGTCGCAGCGACACACAGCAGCCGAGCTGGGAGCAGGCGAAGGAGGTCAGGTGAAGTCGGGCAATGGGACAGGTGCAAAGCAAGCAGCTGCAGCAGCAGCAGCAACCCCTAGCCGGTTCAAGCAGGAGGCTGCGTCTGCTGCTGGTGGAAGTGCCACTGCTGCCGCAGCTTTGGCAAGCAGGGAGCTCAGCACTCCTGTACGAGGCACTCCACGCAGACTTCATGGCAGAAGCAGCGCTCCTCTGTCCCCTGAACAACAGGTCTTAGAGCTTATGCTGCAGGATGGGGAGGGGGTTGATGATGTCGGTGCGGAAGGTATTGGCGCCAGCAGCATGAAGGTAGGGGATGACGAGGGCGGGAGTGGCAGTGGGGATGAGGACAGTGACGGAGACAGCAGCAGTGATGATGACATTGACCTGGAGGAGCTGCATGAGCTGTGTGGGACAGATGCTGCTGGGATGACACCTATTGAGGATATCATTGAGCACATGTTGACGCCAAGTCTGACTGCAGGTGGAGGGATGATGAGGGGGGTGGAGGCAACAGCAGCGGATGGGCAGGAAGGTGATGTGGGCCCTAGGGTATTGTTTGCTGATGATTGATTGCGTTCGACCCCTCCTTCTACTCGAGTGAATAGATTGTCTAATGGTCTTTTGGTACAGTGCTTGGCTTTTTGGCTGCCATCATCAGCGCATTCATGAGGGATGTTGGCATCAGCCACTCCTCCCATGCCTTCATGTGATTCCATTGTAGCACCAGAGCCGTTCTTGATGATGAGGCTCATTGCCTTTTCTTGTGTGATCCCTACGATCTGTTGGGGCTCGGCGGTGTAGGTCCCTGGCAGCTGTGCGTGGTCCCCGATGTGGCCATGCTGTCCTCTTTGAGGTGTAGTTGCTTCTGGGCACTGTCTGCCACCAACGGTGCTCCTTTCTCAGCCTTTATTGGTCAAGTATGTGGCTGTCCGGGCCCATGTCTGTTAGTCCTGCCTCTGCTCTGGTGGTACTTTTACCGTCTTGACCCAGGATATTAAGTATATAAGTATGCTAAAACTGACCCGGAGGTCCATACAGTATTACATTTCATGATATGGGTCCATAGCAAAATGTGCCATAGGCCCCGCACCTCAACAGTAATGGTATCATATCAGATATGTATTGGTGGCACATAGAGTACAGACAGACCAGGTTTCGGCGGCGGGTACGTCCTACATGCCCATGCCTGTACTGCGGCAGATACAATCCGGGCCTTCAAGTTCCTGCTGATTTGCCGCTACTGCTGTTGCTGGGAATGGAGCGATGCAGCTTCAGACGGCGATTTATTCATTTATGTTAGCGATCGTATAGTGCCTATGTCCAGTCCTGTTGACTTGTGCTAGCAAGCATGACTAGACCCGCCTTCTAAAGCAGTCCTCTGCCGGTGACGGAGCCTCAGGGGTCCAGATTGCACTACAACAGCCCCTGCAGTGTAGAGCTCCTCCGGTCGCACCACCCGATCAATAGTCGCCTAGCTGCTCTACAACTGACGCAAGGACTTACTACTTTACAGCAGTACCATAGTAGCCATTATGCTGTAGTTCACTTAGTCCGCCCTCTCTTGTAGCCTCTTCTGTAGTTTCCCTGTTGCTTGGTGAACTTGGTGCTTAAAGCCTGCAACTAAATGAAGCCACCAGTAGTTTCCCAACCAGCAACTCCATTCATGTCACACTGGGCACGGTGGGGTCTGTTCATGTCATGTTGTACTCGCCATCATAGATGGACCAGGCATTACAGCACTAAACTAGCACGGTAACGTCCCACTCCTTAGAGTGAAGAAAGATCCACTGGCCCTAAAACAGGTAGTTCCAGCAGAATCATCCCAGATATACGAGGCCTGGCGTCACAAGGATGCCAGGATGCGCAGCCTTTGGTTATAATCGAGCGCAGGGGGGCAAGCCCTACGTCACCCCCACAACAAAGTGCCCGTCACATACTCGCAACCGCGTCCTTCCAGCTACTGACAAACAGGTGCGAATGTGCCCCGCTCCAGTACTCAGTCCTTGGTCAAAGTCCTAGGTACGCAGGGGTCCTAGGTAATCCGCAGTCATAACTGCCATGATAGAGGCACTGGGCGGTTGCCGGGCGAGGTGACTCAGCATTCCAACTGTTCGGCGCAATACGCTCTAGTCTGCATCCTCTCGTCTTAAGACTTTGCACTTGTCGTGTAGGTACATTCCAGTCCTGACCGAGGCTCATTGGTTTGCTTGCTTTCTGATCCATCAAGCAACACACATCTATCTGAATTTCTATCTGCCGTACCCTGCAATTGCTACCGGTCGTTGGATTGAAGACATGCGTGCGCTAATGGCCCTGCAGGCAGCAACAGTCCTCGGACTGTTCGCTGTAATGTCAGCAACCCTGCCTCGAGCCCTCGCGGTCACGACAGACGTCCAGTGGATGGTACCGGCCAACGGCCAGCCTTATCCAGACATCAAGGCAAAGTGTGGCGACAACATAAACTTCATCTGGTCTGGCGGACCACATGCTGTCTTTCTTGTAAATAACCCAGCCGGTGGGTGCCCTGCAACCGCTGATGCTTCCACCGGTCAGATGCTGGCAGACCCCATGGACACTGGCAACTATGCCTGGAAGGTGCCGTCAGCTGGCACATTCCTGATTGGTTATCCAGTTGACGGTCATTGCAACATGGGACAGCATGTAACCATCATGGCTACATGCTGAGCATTTGAGAGACTGGTCTGCCTATAAGCTGACTGGGCAAGCCGGGTCTTATACAGTGAGTACTGCACATGTATGGATGATGCCTGGAAGTCACTGAGTGGTGGTCAGGGGTATTGGTCTGGATCCCCGTGGACATGGATGCCAGTTCAATGTCATGCTTGAAATTCTGGATGCAGATAAGTATGGGAAGTGTGTCATGTAGAAGCGTGGCCGAGAATTAACAGTGGTACTGTACCAGGTCAGTCTGAAATACAGTGATACCTCCTACTGCACTTTGTACTTCCGCGTTGTTGGGCCTATGGCACTTTTGCTATAGTGTATCATGGAGCATTTAGTACTGCCTTGCCGTCAATGTGCCTGTCTTGAGCATTTTTGCTACCACTCAAATGCAGGTGCCCTCTATACTAAAAATTTGTGTGAATTGCATTGGTTTGGGCTGTTGCATCCCGTATAAAAATGTCAGGCCATGTGTGCCAATGAAACGTCCGAGTCAATCATGGTTGCTTGTGCTTTCACTAGCTCACATGAGTACTTGGATACGACATCCATTTGGTGTGCCCCGTTTACGAGCCATGCCTGCTCCAAGCATGCTAAATGTACGATATCGCTGCTGAGTCCACAGTCTATCAGGAGGGTGCTTGTTTTTCATGCACCAGTGCACGATGTAAAGATGATAAGATGGGGTGCACGCCCCAGGTAGGCGGCAGCTGCCCTTGAGGGTCACAACCTACAATATGCTGTGGGTGTGGTTCCCTGTTAGTTGGTGCCTGATATAAGGGTCTGGATCCCTGTGGTTTGAGTACATCCTGCCCCTATCAACATTGACTTGCGGAGACTTGTTAGTTGCTCAAACAAGATGCATAACATGTGTGCTTTTGTAGTGTATGAGTTTGCTACTCCCCATCCTGTCTCCACCCACCCGCTGCTGAATTTTGAAGATTGGTGTTCAATTGCGCTCCTGTCATCAATCGTGATACTTGGATGCATGTGAGGTGTGGCCACTAAGCCAAGACTTGAGTGGAATTTAGACCCCAGAAGTGCCCGGGATTGCTGCAGGGCTGCTCCTGGTTTGTAAGGTTCCCTTCCCGCAGCTCCGCCCCTGCAACTGGTGGTCTCTGTCAGGGGTCTGCTGAATGTGGGTTCATGAAGTCGTATGTTGGGTGCTGTTTCTCACCTGCGATTTGCTGTTTGGGACATGTTGTGGGCCTTTTGGTGCCCAGATCTTACCTGGCCTTGACAGGTTGAGGTGCTGTTGGTGATGAATTTGCACTGCTTTGCACAGCTGATTGGCACCACCTTGCTGATCTCCTGGATCCCATTGTTTGCCCAGTGGATGCTTGCCAATAATGGTTCTGAGCGAATACTTATGGGAGTCCACAAGTTGTGGTGCTTGGATGAGACTGCAGTATGAGCAGTGTGGCCTGGCTCGTAATAATCTATGCTGCGGTGGGCGGTTGTCGCCTGACATGATTTCAGTTGAGAGGTGTCCTCTCCAATCTTCCGAGCAATTCCTGGGGGTTCCTAATATAGGTATGTTGGAGCTGGTTTCTTCCATATAATTTGCATGCTATTCTAGTATGTAGCAGGAAGGTCCCGCGGAAGGTGCAGCCATCAACAACAACAAACATTTAAGGTGTGGCAACCGCAAAGGGCTGCTAGGTCGAACCGACCAAACACACCATCGGATGGATCCAAACACAATGGCTTCCAGACCACCAACTCAAGCAGGACTGATACCGAAACATGTATCCAGGCAAGACAGAGCCCATGATCAAGAACACCACCCACTCCTCCATCGGTTGCAATGGCATGGCAAACAATGACGATTACCACGGGCTGGAGATGTACAAGAACCATGCAAAGGACTCGACCACAGAGGGATATATGCAACCAGACCCAACCACCATGGAATGTGGCCACCATGGAATGTGGCCGAATCAATCCCTCCAAAGTCAAGGCAATGCTCCTATCGAGACAGAGCCCATGATCAAGAACACCACCCACTCCTCCATTGGTTGCAATGGCATGGCAAACAATGACGATTACCACGGGCTGGAGATGTACAAAAACCATGCAAAGGACTCAACCACAGAGGGATATATGCAACCAGACCCAACCAACATGGAATGCATGTGGCCGAATCAATGAATTTTGGAAGCCATTTGAATCGGAACTTTGGGTCCATGTTTAGAATTCTGGGTTAGAACAGAGAGTAAATCACATGCAGGAATCGACAATTCGCCAGCCCAACAGTTTGGGTCAATGGCAGGGCTTCGGCAGTTTCTGTATGACTTGAGTGTCTCTGAGCAATTGAGTGACTATTATGTAGACACAGAGAGAGCAGAGCATTGGAGCAGAAGATTTCAGCTTGTCACGTGAGATGAATTACGGGTAGCTGGCGTGGTAGCTGGCCAGATCACCTCAGGTCAGGCATGAAAACAGCTATCACTCAACGTCGTCACATAACATTCCCTCACTTTGCTATCATCAGGGACCAGTGGGAAGTGCGAAAGTCGGCAATGACATACTGTCTGCGTATTAGCTGACACATCAGTACATCTGTGTATCAAACTCTGCCGAAATGCCTGAGTATCTTCTGCCCGTTACCTTACGGCAAGATGCATACCGTGCTCTGTGATCACTAACACCCCACCAGCAACCGGAAAAAAGACGTCACATGCTTGAGTATGATACCATGCCATGCCAATTACAGTATGCAAACAACATATGCTATCACCAATCAGCATCCAGCACTGCCCCACAATGTAAACAACTCGAGGCACCAATCATTTTAACAGCAGCTAGCTGTACTTCAAACCACACGCATAACATCAGCTCGCAGCAGGTATTTGCAGCAGCCAGTCTTACTTTTCAAAATTGCTGCACACCGAAGACAACATTCTGCTAATGTCCAGTATGCTGCTTTGCAAGCGAGCGACTATCATACACCTTTGCAACATTCCCTGCACAACATCCACACCCGACCTTCTAACTAATGCACAACTTCAGTACTACCACAACTTAAACCCTTGGCACAAGGCAGGGGTTTACATCCACCTTCCTCCAAGCCTCCTCTTCCGCTGCATCACATCCAACCAGTTCCTCACTTCTTCCCCCTCCTCCCAAACAACCCTCCCCCCTTCTTCCCACCCTTGTACTTCCCACCCCTGCCACCCTTCCACTTGCCCCCCTTGAACTTCCCCTGATGCCCAGGCATCCCACCACCACCATAAGGCATACCATGCACAGTGTGAGGCATCATGCCACCAGGCATCCCACCACCACCACCCACTCCATACCCAGGGGCTCCACCCATCCCCATCTGGTGCCCACCCCCACCCCCATGGTGTCCCCCCATCATTCCAGCAGCCATACCAGCAGCTCCAGCCACGGCAGCTCCCATCATACCACGATGGCCATCATCACCTGCAACACCAGCAGCAGCAGCAGCAGCAGGAGCGTAGGATCAGCATGCCGATGTACAGATGATTGGCCACATAGCCGTACGAAGCGGCAGTTCGTTAACAAAGCCGAAGTTATGGGTCAGACCAGCCTGCAACAATACGGCCTGCTCTGCTACAGCTGCAACAAGAGTACCTAGTGCCTGCTTAACAGCAAGGACTTCGCAAGGACTTACATAGATAGGATATATAGACATCAAAGGCATCGCTGCACCTTCATGTATCTGTAGGACAGTACAGCATGCTTTGAAGAGGAACCGCGGGAGTTTGCTTGGTACAAAGGCATTGGCTAGTCAAAGTCTGATTTGGCCATGGGCGCCAATGTTTCGCCAAATGACTCCAACAACGACAGACAGTGAATGCCCTCACCACAGGAGCAGTGCCGCCGACCTAACAGAGCGCAGATCGGTGTATGTAATCCGGCGCACTGTAGTTCAACATTTAAGATTGTGCATAAGTGAGGAGCTCATCATCATGCAGTGACATTGGCGCTGAGTCACTCACCATGATGTCCAGTGGGTGTGGGGTACCCCCCTGCAGTGGGGGGATAGGCACCAGACTGAGGGGGGTAAGGGCCTTGACCGGGGTAACCCTGACCTTGGCCGGGTCCATAGCCCTGACCTTGGGGAGGATAACCTTGCTGCTGACCTTGAGGGGGGTAGCCTGAAGATAGCAGGACACGAAGGGCAGGAAGGTCAGACATATATATGAACGATTTCAGGCACAGCTGTTAAGCCGTAAGTTAGCAAAGCAGGAAGAGGGGTGTGCCCTCGATAAGGCGGAGAGCATGAAGTGCACCTTGAGTTGAAGCATGTACCCCAGTTCGTAACAGCAGTGCTTTAGTTCTCTCTTAACTTGCAGATTCTGTGTTTGCTGTATCCAAGGACTAATTCTGCTGTCAGACAGCAGCTAGAGCAGCATCCAAGGTAAACCTGTGTTGGCAGTCAACACACAACCAATGCAGGAGGATTTAGCACCGACCACTCTTCACTGTGACAACACTTGCTGTCCTGCACAGAGCTTGCTGATGATGTCATGATGTCATGGCAAATGCACATGAGCGGTTTTATGGACTCATGATCAGCATAGGGGCATGAATGCACCGAGTATCCCCCGTCGAGGTTGCAAGCAGCGCTGATCCAAGGTTTGGGGTGATTATTTGGCTCACCTCCAGGGTAGTTCTGGTTAGGGTACCCGCCTTGTTGACCTCCACCCCCTGCAGGGACGGCACAGCAGAACACTGTCAAACAAGCCAGTCTACCGGTAGATCCTGCTGCTGGGCCGCTAAACATCATTCCCTGCCCTATGTTGGGCATATAGTTTCCATGCACGCATGCATGCAAAGCATTTATCCACCCGCATAGTACCACGGGATGGTACTGGTAATCCACGTATTGGTCACCCAGGCTTACCAGGATACATGCTGCTGGCCTTCTTCTGCTTCGGCCCTTGAGTTAACGATCTGCCTCAGCTCCTGTGACAATGCAGGTCTGATAGCGCAATGTTTTGAGAAGCAAGGCAGCAGTTCCAGCTGCACACCTCCTTGCAGTTGATAAGGTTAAATATGACCCTGCTGTACGTGCTTCAAAATGTAGCCAATGTAGGCGTCTCTGGTTCTCTGCAAACAGGCTGGCTGCATATATAGAGTCTGGATATGTCCACCTTCTACTACCTCCTTGGTCAGTATCCTAGGTACGACGGGTCCCAGGTAATAGGTAATGGTATGACAGAGGAGCGTCGGAGTGACAGGCCAACGGCACAGACGACACAGACTGTGACACTGCAGGGCAGATGAAGCTCTGACTCACACTCACCGGCCCAACTCGCAAGGCATAACTCCAAACTTAGCAGAACGCCTTTGTATGAGGTGGTTACATACTCAATACTTGAGTATGGAGATCACATGCAGGCCACTCAGGCCAAGGTTGATCTGGTGCAGACCGGTTCCCCAAAAGAGTGGCACCAAGTCTGCAGAAGCGTCCTGCCCTCCCTCTCGGCCCGACAGCCGTGAGCGAATGGGACAGCATCAGTAGATGGGTTGCAGCTCGGATCAAACGAGATATTGTCCAATGAACTTACGCACCCAGCGGCCTAAGATCGGTACATGCAGGCACAATCCAGAGCCGATATGGAACAAGCGTCTTGCCAGGATCCCTGGTAAGCAAGCATATATAGCTCATGCATGTAATGCAGAAACAGGTCCTGCAAATGTCGCCCTGTCAGTGTTTGGTCCTCTGGCACAGTCTATTTCGGCAAGCATGCTGCTTCACCCTAGCACCCGCAGGTGGTCACCCTAGCAGCTCGACGCGCAACCGTGCAGGAACCGGGTCTGCCTACTCGCTGGTCATTTGGCTGGCCATATGGAGGACAGCAGAACGCCTGCATATTTAGCTCCAACATACTAGTACAGATGCGCCGTTTGTGACGTTGTTTACGAGGCTGGCCCATCCGTTCCAGTCCGCCACAGCCATATAAAACGCAAGGCAAGACACTTTGTAGGCGTACCACAACTTTACAAGAACATGCGCAAAGGAGTTCTTACCCCTGCTCTTGCTGCCCCACCCACTGCCGCAGCTGGCCCCAACCCTACGCTACTGCCACTTCCTGCTCCCCCCACCTATGACCTTTTCCACGCTACTGCCACCACCCACAGGCACATCATGATGAAGCATGCTCGTCAAATCATGCCGCTGCTCAAGCAACATCTCATGATGGTCCATAATGTGCTGCGAAGAGCGATGAGTCATATCTGTAAGGATGCTGAACACCAGCAGATGCAGCAGCACCAGATATCAATCAATCAATCAAAACGCAAGACCAGCAATGCCAATGGCCAAACAAACCTAGGCCACAAACACAAGGCTCCTGATCACAATCACGAAGCCACACAACCGATGGTGGATTTGCCACACACAAGCTGAGGCTAGATGCAACGGCGTGCACACCAAGGGGAAACAAACACCACCACTAAAACCCAAAACCTGCTCCACTTCCATCACACATGGGTGGCGGGGAGGCAGCAGGATCAAGCAACACCCTAGTAGGGGCTGGAGGTGGCTCCCACCACCTAGGTACTGGTGAACCACCATCCTCCCAGCCACTGAAAGGCACCACATAGCGCTCCACATGCTTATCAATAGCTTGCTTAGTGCGCCTTCTACACCTCACTAACCGTTGGCTTTCCCAAGGGTGCGTAAGATCCCACAACCTCTTCCTCCAAGCACTCTTAATCTGACATGAAGCCTCCCAGCTCCCCTCATCTTGACCAAGCACCTTCAGATCTGCACACACGCATTTCTCCCAGGTATGGCGAGGCCTACCCACTGGCCTCGTCATGTCACCATGTAATGAAGAGAACAACGCAATATGCGGCAACCTGCCCTCCTCCATGCGGCCCACATGCCCCAGCCACCTCAGCCTATTTGCTGTGATGTATGCTGACAAGGTGGCTACCCCACATGATTTCCTGATATGCTCATTGGTGTGCCGATCTGACAGCCTGACCCCCAGGATGCTCCTAAGGCAGCTAGAGTGCACCCGCTCAAGCTTTTGCGATTGCACTTTGGTCAGGGACCAACACTCACTCCCGAACAGCAGAATTGGCAACACATATGCCTTGTAACACTTCACCTTCGTAGCCAATGACAGATGCTTGGTACCCCACATCTTTTCAAACTGCTTAAACCTCCCCACAGCCTTACCCCTCCTGATATTCAACTCCACATCCAACCTGCCATCAGTCACAAGCACACTTCCCAAGTACTTGAACTGTGACACCTCTTTTACCACACCCTCACTGATAACCACCTCTGGTCCTTGCTGCACTGGCACATCCCCCTCCTTCCAATCCTTGTCAATGGACAGGATCTCAGTCTTGCTTGCATTGATGCGCAACCCAAGACTAGCAGCAACCTTGTCCATCACCTGCAGCATGACCACCAACTCCTCCCTGCTGGGACTTAGCAACACCATATCATCTGCATACAGCAGAACAGACAACAGCTCCACACACCCACCACTACCACACCCATCACGCTCAAGTTTCCCATCTGCATGATAGGCTAGCTTCACCCCACATCCCTCCGGCATCTGAGCCATTGCCTGCCGAACCACAAAGTCCATGTAGATGTTGAACAGCAAGGGAGCAATGACACATCCCTGCCGCACCCCGCCATGCACATCAAACCACTCAGACACCACACCACCCATCCTAACAGCAGCCTGTGTGCCAGTATGCAAGTCCATCAGCAACTCTATCAGCTTTGTGTGTACCCCGTACACATGCAGGATGCGCCATAGCGTGTCTCGCGGTACAGAATCATATGCCTTACGCAAATCCACAAAAGCCATGAATAGAGGCTGATCGAATGCTACAGACTTAGAGATGACCTGGCGTATGGTGAACAGAGCATCAGTGAGGCCCCTCCCCTTCCTAAAAGCAGACTGGTTATCAAGCAGTTGTGCATCGATATGAGAACTGATCTTAGCCAAAATGACCAAGACATACACCTTCCCCGGTATACTTAGCAAGCTTATCCCCCTATAGCTATCTCTCACTTTGCGCTCTCCTTTGCCTTTATACAGTGCCACCAACAGTGCACGTTTCCACTCCACTGGCGCTTTCCCTGACTCCCACACCGCCACAATGACCCTGTGCAACCATTTCAGCATGGTCCCACTGAGCTTTAGCATAGGCGCTGCGATACCATCAACCCCAGGAGCTGCCCCATTACGACATGCAAAGACAGCTTCTTCAACCTCCTGCACAGTAGGTGGCTGAGCTGCTGCTTCACTCTGCTGGTTTGCACCTTGCCCTGCCTCCATCTTCTGCACTAACTCCTCAATGGTCTGCTGCATTTGCTGGTCGAGCTTGGCAGGGCAGTTGAGGACATCAGCAAAGTGCTCAGCAAAGCACTTCACCACCTCCTCCCTGCTTTGGAACAGCTGCTTGCCATCAGCACCCCCTAGCACAGCTGTAGGAGCAGCAGAGCTACTGCCCTGCTGCTCCTTGAAGATCCGCTGGACATGCTTGTGGAACACGGCTAGATTACCAGCTTTTAGAGCATGTTCCGCAAACAGCGCTTGCTGCTTGAAGTACCGCTCCTGATCCTTCTTAACCGCTCGCCTAGCAGCATTATTGGCCTCCCTGTAATCTGCCCTGGTAGCATCATTAGGAGAGGACAGCACCGCTGCATGTGCTGCATGTTTCCGCTCAATCTTCTGCAAGGTCGCATCGGATATAGCGAAATCTCGGCGCCGCTGCTGAGGCTTGAGGTTTAGACCAGCCTTATGGGCTGCTTGGCTGGCTGCCGCTGTTAGCTGTGTCCATTCGTCTTGTGCGCTCTGCAACTGAGCCCCTACCAGACGGCTGAACTGGTTAGACATTGCCAGCTCAAAGCACTGCTGAGTTGCTGCAGATTCTTGCAGCCGGCTGCAGTCATAGGGCCGTGCTGGCTGTCCCTTCGCACTGTGCTGCTTGGCCACTGACAAGCGGAGGCGCATCGTAAGCACCAGCATTCTATGATCAGAGCCACCTGTATCAAAGCTGCGAAAGACCCTGCAGTCTGTCACACTTGACATGAACCGCTTGGAGACAGCTATGTAATCGATGACCCTGAGCACATCCTGCTTGTTTCTATTAACCATCTTGTGAGTAGCAGTCCGGTAACTGCTGTGCTTGAAGAAGGTGTTGGCTAAGCGAAGGTTCAAGGCACCAGCCAGCTGCAAGAGTCGCTCACCATTCCCTGAAGGCTGCTGCTTCCCAAAGCCATGAGGCCCCATAACACCCCCATACGGTTCTGGATCAGTGCCAACCTGGGCGTTGAAGTCACCCAGAAGGACTAGCATGTCCCTGGAAGGCAGCGCTGCCAAGATAGCTTCCAACTGCAGGTAGAAAGCTTCCTTGACCTCCTCAGGGGTGGACTCGGTATCAGTCGGCGAATATGCTACCACGATTGAGGCGTTTATCCCACTGCTGATTCTCACACGGACTACCAGGATTCGCTCACTGACAGCAGACCAGTCGATTAGGCAACGGGACCACTTCGAGTTAAGAAACAGGCCCACCCCATGTTGCATAACCAGATAACATAACCAGATAGCATAACTTAAAACCACCAGGCGTGCAGCTGGACTTTGAAACACCATGTTGCCCATGCTGTACATGGCCTTATCTGCAACACCCATCTGGTCCTTCTTCTGCTGCCGCTGCTAGGCCCTAGGTACACAAAGCCAGCAACAGCAACAGCAGCAACTAGCAGCAACAGCAGCAACAACCAGCAACAGCAGCAAATAGCAGTTAGGGAGCACTTGCAAGGAGGCAGCAGCAGTCAGATTGTACTATGTTGGACATGCACCCACTCAATCTCAGCTTGCGGGAACTTAGGCGCAACACCTCCACATGCACATACTTGCACCATATTTGCACCATACATGTCCCAGTCGTCATTTGTCCTGGCTGGTCCTATACAAGCCCATGCAACAAATATATACCTCCTCTGCACGCTTTCACATTGCTACAGCTATGGTTTGCAACATCCATTACATATATGATCAACTTCACTGCATGGCCTAGACCCTTACCAGCGTTCGTCAAAAATCCGGTCAGCAGCATCTTAGCAAGAGACTGCAGCCAACTGCAAAACAGCACTTCCCCACAAACAGCCAACAAGCCTTTGTCACAGTACATTTGTGTACTGTATCGTCTCCTCTGCCTCCCCTACAATTCTCTCTATTCGTCACCCTGAAGCAGTGTAGTCCAAGCATAGGACCAGCCGATGTTCTGTTCACGGAATCCCAGAGGACCAACAAATAATGCCACGCAAAAACATTGGTTGCGAGCCCCGCACCAAACTAGCTGCACAGAGCACAAGGTGGCTATCACCCCCCCTCCCTTGCCCTCCCCTCAGCTGCAGGAATACTTAGCTCACATGCATGCATCTTTGCCTGCAAGCCCAGAATGGCAGGATGAAAGCACACCAAAAGGCAATGTGCCTCATCATTTCCTGCTATGTTAAGTCACAATCTGTTCTAACTTAGAGACACAAAACAAGACCTGTTGAGTGACAACGTGGACGAACCCGGTGACAGCGCGGGCGATGGCTGCGCCCACCTTCCTGTATTCACTCTCAAATGATGACACCCAACTATCTAAATCGGAAAATTACACCAGCAGTGCATAAGATAGAGGCAATAATAATAATCTGGGACTGTACCATGCATGATTACCCACAACATTGGAATAACACGGGAACCAAGCCCTTCCTGCACTAGTGACAACTGCATAACATGCTCCAGGTACCACTTTGCAATGCCTAATTCTACTTCACACTCTTAAAGGCACTGCCTGTTCTTGAAACGTGCCAGTAAGCCCCGCGCTGTTGGCAAAAGGATGCGCATTTCTTGGAGCCAGCAGCAGATCCTTACTTGCTGCAACAGCATCCTCCACATTCTGGCGCAATACACGTTTGTATGCACAACTATCCTCCAAGCTGACTACGTCATCATTAAACGGAACTGCATGGCGCAAGTGTATATGAATTAGGGGCTCACACCCGAGTTCGTGCAATAGCGGCAACAAGGGCAATACTAGGCAGTTTCAGCCATTTGCGGATCAAATGACAGCACTTCACCTCCAACATATCAGCTAGACCATAAAGCTTCTCCACAGACCATTGATTAGGTGACCATAGCCCAGGTGTAGGTAGCAGGCCCCACAACTCCAAACCATATAACCAGAAGGCTCTATCACTGTATGAGCATTTCCAATAAGGTGCAAACCCACTTTACTTGTGAGCCAAGAACCATGCAAAGACATTTAGAAGCGTTCATTTGCACATCAACAGCATGCCAACCCACATCTGTTGCATTGATTAAGAATTGAGGTTCTTGTCAGAGGGCTCCTGGAAAGGGCAATATCATTTGCATAGTGAAACTCTGAATTGCGCCCCCGCCCCCTCTCTCTCTGGCCAATCTCCAGATGCCAGCTGGTCACTGATAGGCTGTATTTACATACAAACTATACAGCAGGGGACTTAAGGTACGGCCCTGCATAACACCAATGCCCATACCATGATCCGCTACCAGCTTAACTTGGTGTCCAGACACAGCAGACACGGGACCATATAAGTGGACCTCAGACAAAGATTTAGCGACGCTAGGACATTTTCATAAAGCCACTCATGGCAGATGGGTTCCTTTTCAGGACCAGCACGTCGCAGCTATTCCATGGGCACAGCCGCTTCAACACACAAGTTTTGTCAGAATCCATGGACCAGGCGTCCGCGTCCTTCTGCCGTGCTATGCGGCAGCATTCCTGCCAGCCTGACACCTTCCTTGCCTTCAAAAAGTCGCTGCCAAAGAAACCTGGGCTGTTGAAAGTATCTCCTCCAGACAGCGCCACCCCCTTCATCAGCCATACTGGCCCACCACAGTCCAAGGACACGGCAGCAATGCCTTGGTCGTTGGTCAGGAAGCCGGCCCGTTTCTTGTTATTGTTGAACAGATGCAAAGTGTCCCCTGTGTGGCTCAGAGTGTACAAGCTGCAGTCATAGCCATATGAAAACTCAAGAAAGTCCCACGCATGGCACCCTTTTGTGGAGGCACACAAGCGGCAGCAGTCCCATAGGCTGGCGGTCTGTTGCTGAGCCAGTACCCTGCCGTCCCAGAACTCTTTCCCATACCAGGTCAAGCCAGAAGCCGAGCACTGTTGGGTGGGGTCAGTGGCTGGAGCATTGTGATCGGCCAAAGTGATAGAACTTGACATTGGCTTGCAGACCTTGAGCTGCCTCCCACCCAGCAGCGCATCCAGGTCTCCTAGGGCAGCCTGCACGGACACGCGAGACGCCATGTTAGTGAATGGGATGCATAGCACTAAACTGCAAGGGTATCAACGGCAGGTCCATGGCTCTTCAACCTTGTGAATGGCAGCACAGCTGAATGGCACTGTAGGATATCACAGTGCCAACATGGCCATTCCTCTAACAGAGGCATGCTGTTTTGCCTCCTATACAGGCAGCAATGCACAGCCAGCCAGCACCCACCTTAGAAGACACATAATGCATCTTGCAGCCAGGTAAATGCTGCAACTCAGATTCCTTCCTCCATGCACTCAAACTGTAGCCCCTGATCCCAATGTGACCTTCAGCCTTGCACTGTAGGCTGCCACACTCACAATATTCCTCTACATGCACCAAAACAGGAAGCTCGCATGTGAAAGGTTGGCCCCACTTGGCAGGCCACAACACACATTTTGATGCAGGCCATGGATGTCCTTTAGCAAGCCCAGTAAACGTTACGATAGCCAGGTGCAGATGGGTGAAGCCTTCGTCAGCAAACCTGCCCTAGCCCCTCGGTCAACACACCCTAAACCCTACCTGGTTATCCAGCAGCAGGCGCTGCAGCCCCTCCAGGCCGGGTCCCCACATCTTCTCTGCAATCCGCGAGATGGAGTCACTGGGCCTTGCCTTGTAGCTGTAGCATGGTGTCTCATCATCTAGGTGCGAGACCATGGCTGAAAAATTCATGGAGTCCTTGGGCAACCATTTGATGCCAAAGGCCTCACCAGGTACCATCGTGCCCAAGGCCCCGTACGCCACCCGGAAGGAGCCTTTGTCCGCAAAGCCAGGACCCCAACTATTGAGGCAAAACCAATAGTTCTGGTTGTTGTCGTAGCCGTGGCAGGTGACAGCATGAGCGGCTTCAACAGTGGCGCCTCGTGCGGGTTGCCTATACACGCCCCTGTTAGTGTTGGGGAAGTTGGGAGAGCTGTTGTGAGAGCCTGGCGGTGCGGACACTAGTGGTCTTGTAATTAGGCATCACAAAGGGCGCTTGGGGGCTTGCTTGCCATTCCAAAGAATGTATGTAAGCAGGTCGGGGCTGTTAGCCACCTGGTCTCTGTGAAGCATCTGAATGGCAAAATGTGCTTCATTGTGCCTAGTGCTGTGTATATCATGAACACGGCATTACCACGCTGCACAGTGGGACCCAAGCACAAAAGGTTGCCTCAGCTGCATTGGATGCTGTCTGCCTTAAAGTCATATCCATATTTACGTATGTGTACTCAACCATCACCGATATGATTCATGCATGTGCTGTCCCCTCAGAAGGAGTGCAAGCAGCAAGACCATGCAGCACTGAGGATCAAACCCGATAGAATCATATGCAGTGCTGTTCATCAAGTCAGCTGTTATGTAGTGTGTGCATCATGCTGCAAGGGTTGCAACTAACCAAGTGTGCTTGCTTGCCTTGGATTGGCCCGGAAAAAGCTCTCAAAGTCTGAGTAGATGTTCATGCGCGTGATGACAGCGCCATAGCGTCGCATGTGGCGTTGCGCCACCCACATACTGCTGATGGGGATGGCAGTGAAGGTGCCCAACTTAGCATGCGGCTCTGGATCCTTGCAGGTGTATTTGCAGAGGTACTCCCTGCCATGCTCCATTGAGGGGTCCGGCTGGTAGGGCAGGCAGCCCTCTCGCACCAAAGGCTGTGGTCTGCTGGTCTGACATGTGAGGGTGAGGATGGGAGGAGGTGAGTGGGAAGGTCAGGACAGCAAACGGCCACTTGTGCCCTTGATGATGCCTGGACCAACGGCAGCATTCCAACCCGCAACTGATACCACAGAATCAGCTAAGGAGTGCTTGGATTAAAACAGCATATATGCCCAGCCTTGCCATTGATGGCACCGTTAAGTTGCTGCAAATGATCCATTTGGTGCTGAAAATACCCACCAGTGAGGCAATTGCATCCTTCATGGTCCAGCCACTGTCACAAAGGCGCTGCACTCCGCCCTGCTGAGCTCCAGAGCAGAAGTACAGGTCTTGCGCGCTCAAACGCACAGTATTTGCGTCCAGTCTGCTAATGCAGGCCACAGCTGCTTCTGCTGCTGCAGCCACAGCCATGGCTGTGCAGGTGGAGCAGGGTCGCTGGTTCCTGGCTGCGCCTATGCAGCTGAATCCTCCAGTATGGGCGGGGTCCCTCGAGTCATAAATTAGCGGGCTAGTGGCGACCAGCAGCTGCGCGTATTTGGTGCCGTCACTATCTCCTCCAGGTGAACAGAGTGTTCCTGCAGGAGGGCGCATCCAGACCAAGGTGAAGGTGCAGTGGTGCAACAGGAAAGTGGACCATCAGCATTCATGTCAAGGCCAGACTGCGAGAGAATGATCGTCTGTGCTATATGCTCGCAGACTGGCTTGTCGCGCCTTTCGGCAGACAACTCCGACACCTACCTCCCTTGGCCGAGCACTTTCCGGGTGGTGACACCTTATAACCCGCTCGCCATGCGCGACCACTGGCATATACTCGCTTAAACATGTTAAATGCGACGGTGGTGCCCACGTTCGAGAAGTCCTCAACTCCGAGAAGCCCCTGGCCAAGAGCGCCATGTCCACACAGGCGGCCCAGGAGCAACAGCAGCGGTACCAGGGTAGTCTTGCAGCAACTGATTCTCCCATGATTGTGCATAGCGTTGTTCAAGCAGCTAACATTCACTGGCGAGATGCGAGCTTGCAATGCGCCCACTGAGCATGTTCACTCCAAGTCATGTATCGCCCCTTGGTTGCCTGAAGAGGAAAGCTGTACGGCGCGAAATCAGGCCTATTACTGCAACTATAAGCTACTTCAGACAGTTCTTTCTTTGGCGACCCGGAACGGGCACGTGACGGTGTCGGAAGTATCAGGTTGAGGTGTGCGAGTGGACACTCTAGAATCAGTCGTATGGATTCTGGGTTTCTGAAGCTGAAGCTAGGGCCTGATATGGAAAAACGAGGTGCTGTCCACCGAAGTGCGCAGCCATCGGCCCGGCACTGCCCGCCGCTCAGTGCTGCTGCCCATGAAGCATGCGTTCTGCGGCATGTACATTAATTAAGGCCTAATTTCGGTAACCAGGCACAATCCAGAGCCGATGACTCGGAATACCCTCTTTCCAGAATTTGGGCCCACCTTAATAGGCAAAAACATGTACCGCATGCATGGAGTGCATGCATAGCCCGGCAAACTGGCGCGCTATGAGTGTTTGGCGACTACAGATGCGCAAGTTTTAAGGCATGCACAGGCGAGCCATCCTTTTCAGTCCATAGCCGTCATATAACTCAAGCAAGACAAATTGCAGGCATATCACAATCTTACAAGAACATGCGCAGAAAAAGTCTTACCCCTGCTCTTGCTGCTCCACCCACTGCTGCTGCTGGCCCCAACCCTACGCTACTGCCACTTCCAGGTCCCCCACCTATGACCTTTCCCCCGCTACTGCCACCACTCAAAGGCACATCATGATGAAGCATGCTCGTCAAATCATGCCGCTGCTCGAGCAACATCTCATGATGGTCCATAATGTGCTGCGAAGAGCGATGGGTCATGTTCGTAAGGGTGCTGAACACCAGCAGATGCAGCAGCACCAGATAGCATAGAGCCACCAGGCGTGCAGCTGGACTTTGGAATACCATGTTGCCCATGCTGTACATGGCCTTGTCTGCAACACCCATCTGGTTCTTCTTCTGCTGCCGCTGCTGGCCCTGAAATGGAGGAGCAAACAAGCAACAGCAGTGATGAGGAGTCAGGGACTGCTTGCAACCGAGGCAGTGTAAGCCAGACGAACACCATCATACGTGCATTTACTTAAGGGCCTACTCCTTTAACGTATGTGAAGAAGGGTTTTCCCCCTTCTCTGTGTACTTATCTCTCTCCCCGTGGGTGCATCCAGTCACATTTCAGTTTAGAGTTAACTTGACACCTTCACTTTGTGCACCATGTGCAGATTACGAATTGCTACCTGCATGAGCCCTTGCCAAGGATACCTCTTTTCACAGTATACCATGTCCCCTGCATTCCATCACCCACAATGCTGAGGATCTGTGTGTGAGAGCATTGGAGTAGACCCTCATTAATCATACTTCTTATGAGGAGGCTGCAGTTCCCACTCCAGCCGACAAGCCTCCATCATACTTCATCTTTTGCATCATGTCATATGCTTACCATCCATAACATGTATCTCACAACCATAATCCTGTACCAATCTAGCCCAAGCACAGGACCACCTGAAGCGCTGTTCCAACACAAATGCTAGAGGACAAGGGGCAATGCAACATCCCACAGGGGGGAAAACCTGGTCACAAAATCATAACCCCTACTGATTGCAAACCCACGGCACACTAGCACACAGGGCACATATGTACCATGTTCTCCCTTTCCTTTATCACCCCATCCGACCCTCCCCCTCCCCGCAGCAGAGGCTCACCTGAAACTCCTTGAAGGGGTTGATGCCCTCCTCATACATCCTGGTGTACCTCCCCACCACCTCAGCACTCCGCCCAGACTCAACATCCCCACCCTCACCCACCCCTCCACCACCCCCATTTGCTGCTGCTGCTAACACCCTGCTGGATGTCTGCTGCCGGTAGCCCCCAACATACCGCAGCCGCTCCACTAGAGCTATGTTATCCGCCCTAGCTGCTTCAAGCAACCCCTGCGCCTCCTGTAGCTGTGTGGCTGTCATGGCCAGCTGCTCTTCCAGCTCCCTTACCCTCGTCCGTAGCCTGTCCCGCTGCCCTGCAAGCACCCGTACCATAGAACCCTCAGACCCACTCTGATCAGCCATTAAACCCTCGCCAGTACCGCTGCCGGCTGCATCTCTCCCGGAAGCTGCGGGGCTAGATATGCCCGCTATGCCTGCTGCTGCTGCTACAGCTGCGCTGCCTGCTGCTGCTCGTAGATCTTCTTCTAACTGATGTATGAGTTGCTCTTGATCTGAGGCCTTTGCTTCTAGGTCTGCTAACTGTGCTTGTGTTGCGTCTAGCTGCTGCTTGGATTCTGCAACCTGCAGCAAGAGCCACCAAGAACATTTCGTGTTCAGCTGCAGGGTAGGCGCTAAAACGGCAAGCTACCAATTTGGGAGTCATCACCTCATTTGCTCACATGCACGGCATTGTCGAGAGAAGCCACGCAGAGTAGAGATCAATCTATGATCCAAAAGAAACCTATCAATTAGTAAAGGCGACTGGCAAAAGGGACCTGTCCCTGTGTCGCAGACACGTCGGACATTCTGGCTTCTTCAATGTTGAGCTGATGTATCAGAGCAGATGATAACAATAATAATGATAATAATAATAATAATGATAATAATAATAATAATGATAATAATAATAATAATAATCAGAGCAGATGCACAGCTTGGAGCAGCACACTCATGATGACTGCTGGAGGAGGTAAGGATCTCCTTAACAAGACGCATGAGGCAAATACATATGCATTCTTTTTCCCCGGCATGCCCACAGCGCTCTATGCTATCGTGACTCTACAGCTTTTATCATATGCGTAGGTGATGCAGCACTCCAATGCACAGCAAAGAGCAGCAAAGTTCACCAAAGTCATCAGCCTCCCTTTCCACACCACAAGCATCAATAATTAGAAGCTGGCCCATTGCCAACATCACCCCTGCAGTTCCTATGGTCCCTTACCTGCAACCTAGCCATAGTCAGCTCATGCTCCAGCTTCCTGCTTTTAGCCAATAGCATCCCTTCAAGTGTCATACTGCCTCCTACAGCTCCAGCACCGAACCCACCACCACCATTAGCTGTTGCGGCCCCTGGTCCAGGTGTACTGCTGCTGGTTGCCAGGTCTGATTCATAAGTGCCATAACCTACAGCTTGTAGTGCCCTGACCTGCTGCTTCAGTTCATCCACCTGACACAGCACAGGAGAGCAGCAGGTCACTACAGAGAAGTGATCCATGCGCTATCTCCT
The DNA here is from genome assembly GCA_963556185.1 of Pseudopediastrum boryanum. Lineage (NCBI taxonomy): Eukaryota > Viridiplantae > Chlorophyta > Chlorophyceae > Sphaeropleales > Hydrodictyaceae > Pseudopediastrum > Pseudopediastrum boryanum. The sequence goes on from OY744495.1 coordinate 8,530,588, forward strand.
TAGGGGCATATGCACATCAGCATTCAGGTTGGCGTGCATGCAAAGAGAGGGTGTCAAGTGTAGGAGCAGATGGAAGCAAAGCAGCTAGTGGTAAGCAAGTAACTCTGCTAAGGATGAAGAGATAACCAGGCGCAAAGTCAGCAGAGGAGCCAGGATCCTCACATAAGCACCAGCTTAGCATAAACTGTAGCCCACTCAGCAGCTATATCAAGATCTCAATGAAACCAGCACATGCCCTAGCATACTACCATTCATCATTGTCTACTGCCCCTGGCATATTGAACCAAGTTTGAAGCATGTTGCCGGCATTCATGAAGCCAACAGGCTGAGAGTTTTAGCTATTGAGATGGGCACCCCTGTTGCAGTCTCTTCTTGCTTTTTCCTTTAAATTGGTACATCCCTTCACCCACCTTAGCTAGCTGCCTTCCTTGTTGTAATGCTATCATAAACCCTGCTCTTACCCACCTTAGGGCCCTCCCATCCCCCCCTCGGTCTAGATCCGCACCTGTGCTGCTGTTGGTCGTGCTGTCAGCTCTCCTTGTAACTGCTGCACTTGCTGCTCTGCTGCTGCCATGGCCTCCTGTAGCCCCTCCACCCTGTTCCCCCACACCTCCTCGGCCTCCGCCAAGGCATACCTACAGCTTGCTACTTCCTGCCTCAACCTGGCATTGGCTTCCCTCTGCAGTGCTAAGTCCTGTCGCAGCATCTCCTCTAGAGTCCCCCCTGTGCCGCCAACTGCAGCTGGAGAGCCAGCAGCAGCTGAACCAGCTGTGTGACCACCCGCCTTCCCCTTCAAGGCTGCCTTCTCAGCTTCCAGTGCTGCAAGGCGCTCCTGAGCACGCTCTAACTCTTCAGCTGCTAGCTCCCACTCCACCTGCTTGCCTGCATGGATTGGAACCAGGGGCAGCCAATACAGGGGGCGAGGGCAGACAATTGCAATCACAGAGGTTATCAAGTGCAAGGGTGTACAGGACACATTTCAGGTTCATGCTGTGCTGCTTATTGCGGCCTTACGTGGTCAATAAGAACCAGAAGGGCCCACATGGAGTAGTCAGGTGTCATGTGCTGCTTGGCCTGGATGACTTGATCTCCCACATAACTCACATACTTGTTTCATTCCTGGCCCACAGCTGCATGTCAACCATTCAGAACAGCTGGATAACACAGCTGCTCCACTACACTCCATCACAAACCTGGGTGAGCCAAAACCATTTCGTTTGCTATCTCCTGCTCACCTGCTGCTGCCTCTTCGCTCTTTGACTGCAAGTCAAACAGCTGGTTCTGCGCCACTGTATACAACCGCTGCATGGCTGCTAAGCTGGCTTGTGCAGACTCCAGTGCTCCCGCCAGCTCCGTCTCCTTCTCCTGCATGCGGCTGACCACTGCTGCATCTGCTTCTGCTGCTGCTTGCTGGCGGGCTGCTCCAAGCTCCTGGTCCTTGGCTTCTAGCGCTGCCGTGAGCTCGCGAATGGTTTCCTCCTACAAAAGCAGAGGACAAGAGCAGGTGGCAAAACATTCAGTCAAGAATGGCACAAATGCAGGACCAGACAACACCGTTGAACTGTTAACCAACAGCACAAGGCCAGTAGGGTGTCTCCCATATGCAGCACGCTTGTCACACCTTACAACAGCATCGCGCAAGAAAGTGAATGGCAAAAGCGCAACAGCCGAACATTTGACTTTTCAAGGCCGGGTTAAGACATGCTCTGGTCAACTCTACCCCAGAATATTGCTTATGCCGTCAACAGGTAAAGTCTGTTGTAGCCTAGATGAGGGCCTGCAAGCGGAAGTTGCCAGCTGGGCAACATTGAAGACATGCCTGATACCATGCAAGGCCATGCTATCTTCCTAGTACTTTGGATGGCCCGCCAACCCTCCTCAGCTCCCATGCATATTTCACATCGTGCAGCAACCCTGTAACCTCATGTATCTCATCCTGCGCCCAAGGGTATGGGTACAGCTCTTCAGGCAATATCAACTATCCCCCCTGAAACCCTGCAGCCTCCCCCCCACCTTCACATTGCATGTCAAGTCCTCACCTGTTTTCTCAAGGTCAGGTCCTGGTTTTTGATGGCCTTGCTCTCTGCCTTGTACTCAGACAGCTCCACGGACAGCTTGCGCACCTGCAATTGTAGTTTGGCCAGCAGTGCATGCAAAAGCAGTCTGCTCAGTACGATCTGACTCCAGACAACATCTGCATGGAGGAGCTGACATACCAGATGCTTCTGAGGCGGCAGCCCAGGCAATATGAATGGAATCTGTTCCAATGGTTCCCTGATGCTCAAGAAAGTGCCTGGTTGCCTCGTGCATTCCTCTGATGTTACAGCACACTCACCACCAGACGCTGAATCAGTGCCTCAGCTAATTGATCAGATCACAGCAACAGCAGCATAATCTGCACAGCTTTCTCAAACAACCCCATGCTATTTCATCTGCGTGTCAGTGTAGTGTATAGCACATGGGTGCTAGATCTATATACAACGCTCCATACATGAAAGACAAGATGCAGATCCACAAGGTCATTTGCAGTAGTCAGCCATGATTACAGCATGATGCACCTTCTGCTTCCAATGATATTACAGAGCCATGCTATGCTGAGGGCTGCACGGGGTATATCCTACTTGCACCACCCCCCTGCTGATGCCATTGACAATCCCTTCGTGGATCTCCTACACCCAAACATCCCTTTCCCCATGCCTCACACCTGTGCCTGGAGCTGCGCCAGTTGTCCCTCTGACTCCAGGGCTGCCACCAGGCTACTGGCAGGGTCTGGGGCCTGAGCAGACACAAGGATATTGAGTCCGGCAGTCAGCTACAGAACTCTTCACTACGGTTCCACATTCCCTTAGGCACTTGCATGAGTCGCACAGGAGGACTTCGACCCCGCTTGCTGTCATGATGCATCTAAGGCATGCACGCTGCAAGTGCCTGTGCATGTCGCGTACATACATGTCATTATTGTCCAGAGTGCAGATGCGATTCAGCATGACCTGTCCAAGCTGTGTGCAGCTGCAGGATTGCTATATACTCAATTGCTGTATGAAATGCTGTTTTCCCCTACTGTGCTTGCCGCAGGTGCTGCCAAGATCACAACTGCTCTGCTTTTCGTCTCAGAGAACCCACACAGCATATTGCTGTGCAGATGCTGCAGGTACACCACCCAACACAGAAGCTGCTGCTGCATGCAGGTGTGGCCATGCCAAGAAGCCCCTGCTGATGCCATGCAGAGTCCAAATCCCGCCAATTGCACACAATATGAGGCTGTATACAGCAAAAGCTCCATGTACCAGCACTTGGGATGCCCAGCCAACATGTGGTGGATATTCTGCTTAGATGTTGCTTAAGAGCATGGATCCACCACTAGGCCCCACCTCATAGAGCTGCTGATAAAGCTCCAGGAAAGCTCCTTCACCAAACTTGGCTCTCTTGGTGAGGGCATCAATCTCTTCCTGGTACTGCCTGAGCAAAGTGCCGACTGCTTTTGCAGTGCTGCTGCTGTCTGCTGACTGGCTGCTGCGCTTGAAGTCACGAGTGGCATCTGCAAGCTTGCGCCGGTTGGCTGTAGAGGCTTCTTGGTATTCAGCTATTTGCAGGCCAAGCTAGAGACCATCAACGCATGCGGGTGGAAAATCAGGGAAAGTACGAGTCATTAACAGTGTGCATACAATACTGAAGGACATTGAGAGATTTCGTGATGGACAGTGAAGTCCCGCGTAGAGATTTTTTTTGGGAACACAGCCGGGTGAATAACTCATCCATAGCAGGTGCCATGAGGAGAACTGCAGCTAATGAAGGCAACCAACAACAGACCCTAGGTGCTGGCCTTGTGTGGACCCTACCTCATCGAGTTTGATACGCCGGCTATCAAGGTCAAACTCTTTCCAGTAAGAGCATATTGCTGCCAGAGACACGGAGAGGTCTGATTCTGGTCTAACGGTTAAGTTAGCTGCTGCCATGGATGCAAGACCTCCTCGTCTCAGCAATCAAACGAGCATGGAGTCAAGGATGCCTACATCTGCCGAATGCATCTTCCATGGCACACAGAGCCAGCAAGAAAGGTATTTGCAGAAGCACAGCGACGGACTGTAGTGCTTTCGGACGACATGCGGGCCTGATACATAGGGACACACAGCGATGCTCGATGATATCTTGACATGCTGGGTCCAATACGCAATGAACCCTTCGGTGCGTACGGCATGCGCTATTTGATGCTTGACGCCGGTACCAGAGGCAGGTGTAGGATAGGCACTTCGTAACTCGCTGTGAGAAAGATCGAAGCGTTTCTGTTCCTGTGGGCCTGAACAATTTGCAGACAGCCGGTTATTATTGTACAGACGCTTTGAGACGCAAGGGACTGGCTATACGCAAACATACGCGCTGCCGCATCTACCGCAGTCTTGCTCGAGGACGTTCTAGATCATTCTGCATGCGCTTCTGGAGGAGCCATATGCGCACGTATGTGATACTATCAGTATATGAAGTCTAATTGAGGCTAGGCAAACGCTCTGGAGGCCAGTGTGCGGGGATGTTGGGGCTGCGGTGCATCCACAGTGTTCTGCGAACTGGGGATTACAGGGCTGCCGAGGCAATCCTCAGCAGCTTGTATCTAGCATCAAACTCTACACGGATAGCAAACAACGGCACCGCGGGCACTGCCGCAAGCCCATGCAGCGCATTGGCGGGCGGACAGAGATGTGAGTACCGCTGTAGTGACCCCTTTCCACTCTTGGCCACCATCTGAGATTTTACTGCTTGCAGGGTCATGGCAAGCTGGCGGCTCTCTAAGAGGGTTCCGGACATCAACGGGTGAGTGGGTCAAGCTTCTTGTAGTAGTGCAGTAGTGCTTTGGAATCCTGTGGCTTGAACAAGCATGAAGCAGCATTGACCCCCTGCTTTGAGAAAGCTGTAGAGAAAGCTGTAGAGGAACCAAGGATAATGGTGTATTGGCAGCAGCTGCATTGCATGCGGTGATCCTGTAGTGCTTCTGCCTGGGCACAGGAGAGGTCAGCATGCATTCCTAGAGGAAGGCAATGCACTTGGCTGGCAGGACAGAATAGTGCCATGTGCTTTCATCAAGGCAGCAGTTGGGCGTAGCTGACATACATCATCTCATGCAGCGGATTCTATAGGGTCAATGCCAAGGCTTCGTGCAGATATATTAGTACATTCATCCTGCTGCTGTAGCATCATTTTGCCCTCAGGTGCCCATTTAGGCTGCTGACCCCGTTGGCATGTCATACTATACTATGAGCTCTTCTGCCCTCATTTGCATTCATCCAGTGTAATGAGAGAGCCCTACATCTGCTCCGCAGCGTCTCTTGCTCAGGATTACTACAAAGTGCTTGGGTTATCCAAGAGTGCAACAGAGCAGGAGATCAAGAAGGCCTACTATAAGCTGGCAAAGCAGTACCATCCAGATACCAACAAGGTACATGCGGGGTTACATAGTGAGCATGGAGTATGCAATGGCTTGCAACTGTATGAGGATGAATGGGCAAAGGTGGCCCACCCAGAGACAAGCTGCATGAGCAGTGGCAAGAGCAGCAGCAGCAGCAGCCGTTTCAAGGGCAAGCACAGCAGCAGCGAGTACAGTAGCAGCAGCAATGTGGCTGGTGACAGACATGGGCAATTGCTGCATCTGGAAGAAAAATGCAGTTGCTGCTGCAGATGAGGGGCTGCCAGGATATTCTGGGGATTTTCTTAGTTTTGGCTGGACAGAGAAGTGTGCGTAGACCGTGGAAATCAGCTGTGGCCTTTGAACTGCCGTGGGAGGAGGCATAAAGGAGGCAGCAGGAGGAGTGTGATTGGGCAGATGATGGCACAAAGCACCAGCAGCAGTGGTAGCTGATATACTTGGACTGCAGTAATGCAGGCTGGAGGGGGGGGGGGGGTGGCAGAAGGTAGCTTTCCAAGAAGGGCAGCATGCATGGGATCATTAATCTTTGCAAAGGCCAATGTAATATTATGCAGTTTCATTAGGCACGCAATGGATCTCACCTCTTGTTCTCATGTTGTTGCGACAGGACAATCCAGATGCTGCTGCCAAGTTCCAGGAGGTCTCCAAGGCCTATGAGACGTTGAGAGACCCAGAGAAGCGCCAGATCTATGATCAGATTGGGCGGGAACGCATGGAGCAGATGGAGTCAGAGGGGGGCATGGGGGCAGGTGCTGGTCCTTTTGGTGGTGGTGGTGGTCAGCCCTTCAATGCTGAGGAGGTGTTCAGCCACTTCATGAAGAGCGACCCCTTCTTCAATATGTTCTTCAGGCAGCAGATGGTCATGAACAGTACAATAGAGTTGACCTTGGAGGTAGGGGTGGGTGGGGGGGAATCCAAAGTGGACTTATTGGGGAAAAATGGCGATGGTAAATGGGCAGGCCTCCAGCAGCGGGGATCAATTGTAGAGGAAGCCTGGGAGGGGGCCCGACCAATGGTGGCACAAGATATGGTGCTTGCAGGGATGGCAATAGGCCGTGGAGTTAGTACTGGTTCGCAGCTCCCATGCTGTGCATGATGTATGGAATTCACTTTTAGAAAGCCATTTTTGGTACTGCATGCGATGGCCGAGGCAGCTGGTTGTTACAGGTATTGTGAAAGGTATACATACTGATCAGGGGGGGGCAAAAAGATCTGGTAGGAACCCCACGTCAGATCTTTTCGAAGGGCACCCCTCAGACCACCCACCCACCCCCAAACCCCCAGAAACCCTTGTTTTTGGGCGCTTGGACACTTGTTTCAATAAGTCAAACCCATTCAGTGCCAAACGTGCTTGGAAAGCCAACCTCTGCATTGGAAAAGACTGAATGAGGCTCATGAATAGACCGGCTGGCCCTGGTTTAGGGTTTAGGGTTTAGGAGTGGGGAGGATTAGGTAGTGTCAAGCCTGAACCCATCAGAAGCATCTTTCCCAAAGCCTTCATTTACATTGTCCTCTAGAGCATTCTGTTGTGCTATGCAGTCTGTTAGACACCTCAGGACCTTATCGACGAGGATGGTTCAATGCCATGGGATGCCCAAGGGGTACCAGACACGTAAAAAAATGGCTAAATCTGGTCCCAATAGGCTGCTACTGCATTCTAAAACAACCTTGGCTCGTACACAATCAGTTTTGAGTGTAAAATCAGCCCTAAAAATCTTTTGGTAGAACTTTTCACAAGCGGCTCCGGCACCCACCCACCACCTCAAAAACCCAAATTTTGACCCCCCTAAAAACTTTGCTTGAGGACGGGAATGGAAGAAGGAACCCCTAAAGTCCTTAGTTACAGAGTATTGAAGGCTTTTGGGACATGGGGTCCGAAATTGATGGCCCTGCCCCCCCCCTGTACTGATGCTTGTTTTCATCGCAGCACCGATGTTGTCGTGCATGTGTCGCTTGGTCTGCTCTTCCGCATCAGTTGGAGCTGAATACCAATACCTGTATTGCCCACCCCTCTTTGCAGGAAGCAGCACAAGGTGCCAGACGGGAGATCCCCATCCAAATGCCTGGTCAGAAGACCACGACTGTGCAGGTGGACATACCAGCTGGCATTGATAACGGGCAGACCATACAGATTCCAGTGTCAGCAGGGCGCCAGAGTCCACACATGACATTGCTCATGAATGTGCAAGTGTTGCCGCATAAGGTGTTCCAGAGAGAGGGGAAGGACTTGCACATGCAGGCGTATGTATCACTGGTGGATGCATTGCTAGGGAGGTGAGTGAAGGGGGGGAGGTGAGGGGTAGATGTCGGGAGGTCTTGGTGGTTGGGGGGCTGGGGGTGTTGAGGACTGGGGAGCTGGGGCTGAGGGGTCGTATTTATCACTGGTGGTTGCATTGCTGGGGAGGGAGTGAAGGGGGGGGGGGAGGTTGGGGACAGGATGTGGTGGGCAGGGACAGGGGAGAGGGCAGCCAGGAGGGGAGTGGTGTGGAGGGAGAGGCAAGGAAGAGGAGGGGAAGAGGAGGACAAGATGGTACAAGGAGGGGAAAGGGAATGGGATGGGGGAGGGCAAGATGGAGCCAGGAGGGGACTCTGGAGGAGAGGGGGAGGAGGGGGGGAAGGACCAGGAGGGAAGGCAAGGGGCAAGGAGGCCAGGGAAGGTGGGAGGAGGAGGGGCAAGGACGGGAGGAGGGAGAGGTGGGAGGAGAGGCAAGCAGGGGCAAGAAGGGGAGGGGGGAGCGGCAAGGAGGGGTGGATGCAGGCGTGTGTATTACTGGTAGATGCATTGCTGGTAAAGTGAGGGAATGTTGGGGAACATGGTTATTTAGAGCAGTAGGTGGGCTGGGACAGGAGGGATTGGACAGCCAGGAGAAAAGGTAGGGGCCAGGGGGGAGCTGAGGTGGAGGAGGAGCAGGAAGTTGGGAGCTGGAGGAAGTGGGAAAGAGGGGTTAGGAAGAGGAGGAGAGCAGGAGGCGAGTTCGACATGGGGAGGGTGGGGGGCGCAGGTGGCAGCAGATGCAAAGCATGCGCAGCATGGGGTTGGAAGCTGTACCTAAAAGCAGTAACATAGAAAAGATGTACGGCCCAGCAGAACCTGCAGAAGTGAGCTGGATTAGGTCTTGAAGACATAAGCGCAAGAGAGCTGGCTTACGGGAAGAAGAGAGGCCAGGTGCTTGCATTTTGGCTTATCCTGACCGTATGTGTCATTGGTCAACCTATATGGTCCTCCGGCCTTTGTCGACCGCCATGAAGTCTGGACATTAGCGTCTTATAGGGCTCATCGCTTAATTGGATGGAGTTATACCGCGGGCGCTGCACGGCCCGAAAGCTGTGCAGTGACCTACCTCGTATACTTATAGGACGCATCTCTTAATGCCTCCTGCCTAAGAGATGAAATGCTACTCAGGAGAAAGAGCAAGCCCTGCTGAAGTCCCTTGCAAGTGTACCATATTGCCACATTCTTTCTAGTACTGGTAGAGACTTTGGCTAGCATGACCCCGCCCTTTTCCAAGGTACAACGGGCCAATGCATGTAAGCTTGTACTGACTACCTGTGTTCTTGTGTTGCTGTATGATGTGGCACTGCAGTACCATCACAGTGCCTACCCTGTATGGTGTGCGCTCCCTGAAGGTGCCCCAGTGCAGCATGCAAGGGGATACCTTGGTAGTGTCAGGGATGGGGGTACCAGACCCAAGGGGCTTTGGGCGTGGTGACCAGTTTGTACACCTCAAGTGAGTATGTGATACAGCCACACAATATCAGTCGCATCTGCATATCAATTGCTCTGCTTTTGAGTTGAGTAGCCCATATAAGTGCAGCCCGTACATTAGCGACACCGTTGTCTCAGGTCTGAACTTCAGGGTGATTTTATGGACTACGTTGGCCTTGTGTTGTGCGCCTAGGCAGCACTTTGGCTGTGCTGATGGAAGTCAGGGTTGCAGGCGATGTGTTGTTAATGCGTTGTATGCTGAGCCATATGGCAGAGACTACCTGCCTGGCAGTTCCGCTGAGACATATTGGACCAGAAGAATCTAAATTTACTTCTTGTACTTGAAGTTGCAAGTACCAAGCGGGGATCACACTGTGTTCTTGTTTCTTGCTGAAGTTCTATGTAAGCTCTCGTTTGGGCCTATGGCACTTTTTGCTATGGCATATCATGCAATGTAAATGGGATAAGCTCTTTTGTTACTCAAGCAGTTGCATGATCTGATCTCCTCTGCCCTGCTTGCGCTCCAGGGTGAAGAAACCTGTTGGTGGTCTCAATGAGCGGCAGCGGCATTTGCTGGTGGAGTTTGACCGAGAAGAGCAGGATAAGACCAAGGCTAAGAAGGCAGCAGCAGGAGCACAGCAGCAGCAGCAGCGGCAGCAGCATAATCAAGCGACCCCACAAGCACCACCAACACCGCCACCGCGGCCGCAACAGCAGCAGCAGGATGCAGCACACTCATCAACGCAGCAGCAGCAGCAGACGACTAAGCAGCACAGTGAAGGTGGTCATCAGGGGTCGCAGCAGCAGGAGGCAGCAGATGGAGCTGTTACTAGTGATGAGGAGGAAGTTGCTCCCGCGAATGGGAAGTCTGGCAAGAAGAGAAAGAAGAAGGGGGGTTTGTGGGGCTTGTTTAGTGGGAAGTGATGGGACTCCATTACACGTGTGCCATTTGGCGTCCAGCTATACATGCACGATCCTGCATTAGGCGGCCTGATAGGCTTGCTAATAGCCAGCTCATGCAATCACCTCACCTACAAGCGGCTTTTATGGAGATTGTCAAGGTCCTCACCTTCATTGAGACCTGCCCACGTTTAGCTTGTCACAGATGCCCGCCCTTGAATGGTGCTGAGGCGGAGTACTGAACACGACTGTGGCCGAGACTCCGCGCAATACTGTAAAGTAGGATTTATCAAAACCAGTGCTTGGGGGCTCCTGGCTTCCGAACTCCCTCAGTCACAACGTCAGCGTGAGCCGATGCGCCATTCCAGGGGACCGGGGCACCCTGCAGTGTGTGACAGTTCAGCACCCTCGCCATGTGACCCCTCTTGTAGTAATTCTTATTTCTGGAAATCTAAGTTACCTATATGTGGAGTGATGCACAGTAGTCGTGGTCTGCGAATACCAGGTTATCTCCTAGCGGTCGATGTGTGACAAGCGCTCCAGGCGGATCAGCTCATTACATCACAGTGCGACCATCTACGATGTAACCTTTCCTTTGACTATCAGAAAACACTGACGACAGCTCATATGGCATATGAACGCCTGACTTGTCACCCTAATCATCTGGTGAAGCCTGCAGTGTGGTAACATGCTTTCAGGCCATCACACACATACACACCAATCAGCTGCATTATGGCAGACTAATACATGCACGATCAGTCAAAAAAATCACCTAGTGCTTACCAATAAGCGCTATGGACTTTGATACCATAGCCTACTGCCATGGAGTAAGCAGATCAGGAGCAACCCTTGCTGATAGTCCCCTCTGCTTGCATCAAGACACCTGCTAGTACATGCAACACCCTACAGCAGTGCTGCGATCAATTAACAGCCTGTCCAAAAGAGGTTCCAATGGTCTACCAAGATGGTTCAATACCACGTGCACACACCACGACCACCTACAGGGAGCTTTCAGACCCACTTAGTCAGGATCAGAAGTGAGCTGAATAAGTGCATCCAAGATCTCAAATAGAGACACACAGACACATACACATACACGGTCCACAGCAAGCTGGTGCAGCTGTTGGCCAACGAAGCCCGCAGGCTCCCCTTCTCAGTCAAAAATCAATATATTGCAAACACAGCAGCTATCGCACACGTACGATCATGTGCCAGCAACACCCAGTTAGGAATCGTCCAGGCGCTAGCAACACCCAGTTAGCAATCCCCTACCTCCCAAAGCCTCTCCTCTTAACAGAATGCAAAACCGTTGCTGTGGAACCAGCAGAGAACGAATGGGGCTCACAGCATGTGTGCAACTTTCAATCCACACCGCACAATCCCCTCTAAAAGGATAGACTGCTCAATCCAAGTAGCAGCGAACCAGGTATTGCTTTGCATTCAAACCAGCCAGCCACCATGAAAAATGCTACGTACATGTTTAAAAAAGCTACAACAACACTTTTACCATACAGCAGTTGGTCACTCACCCACACATAGACTTTTCCCATACAACATCTGTTCACTCGCTTACCCAACCCAAAAACCCCTAAATGCATCAACGTCCAGAGATAACATAGCAAACCTACTATGAACATGATGCCTGTCCTCCTCTATATTAGAGACTCTTGTGAGCACAAATTGGTGGCAAGTACGAGAGCCCCAAGCACCCTTACGCCGGTGACACTCCTTTCTATAACAACCACTCCAACTGGCCTCCTCCAACCGTCAGACCAACTCACAGTCCCCATGTACTGTCTATTGCTGGTGTCACTGTCAATGATCCTGGGTGCCAATAGTCATGTCTAAGGTCCCCAAAGCGATAGCGTCCCCACACGGCCTCACATCCACAGCATTCCTGACATGCCACAACCCACCCTGCCATGGGATCACAACCGAGTGCACGCTCTGGTCCTCCTCGAGCATTAGCCATAGCACTGGACCCCGCAAAGCAGCCAAGCTTCTCCATATCAGACTAAATTTTGGTTGCAAACTGAACTATTGGAGTCTAACCGGGGACACTTACTGCAAGCTGTCTAACTTGCTGCAGGAGCGCCTCAATGCCGGGTGCTTCCTAATTGCAATTTCTGGACCACACACATGCATTGCACCCTGCACCATATGGCATCGCACCAATGCAACAGCAGGCAGATTGCCAGACACCTTTCCTATAACGTGGATAACAAAGAATTGCTCTATCAGTTCTTCCGCAGTGTCAAGAAGTTGTAACCGTTTTGCCCCCAGCCGACGAATTCACTATAAATTACCTTGTCTGGCACCAAAGCAAGCTCCTAGGGCTCATATAACCCCTTGCACCGGCCAGCCTGGTGCCAGCTGACAGCTGGTCTTATCTACAACCTTCTCGGGGCCGTCCTGCAGCAAAGCAGAAGGAGTCCATCAAGGAAGGCGTCACCCACGAGCCCAGGTGCGCCAGAAACTGTTAAGCATCCAAGCGCACATGTATATGGGGTTTGTTCAACAGGCAGATATACAATGCTGGACAAAGGAGCCAATGCACATATGATCTACACTGCTCGGCTGCACCACCCTGAACAGGTCTTGTCAACAACCCATAATACTCCCAAAGCTGAACTGCCTTGGCAGAGCTTGCCGCCCACAAGATGCACGCCCACCGATTGCTGCATGACAAATTGCACGCACTTCCTCCAATCATACTGAGGCTCTAACTTAAGACTCTCAACTTGACTCAGTGGCTAGGACCAAAATCAGGCTGTAATGCAAAGTGCCAAGGGACAAGCTCAAGGGCAGAAGAGCAGCTTGCCAGCATGCGCTGTGGATGCTTACGAAAGTGCTTTGCTGAGTCCATTGCTACAGAGACTTCCACCTGTCCAGAGGTCCTCACCCCTTGCTACGTTGGATTGCTCGCCACAGCTCCAGCTCTGCTGCTGCTGCTGGTGAGCCAGCCGTAAGCTGCCTGCCAAGTACTTTTTGGCTGTGCAGTCGCATGCCGCTGCTGCTGCTGCTCTTGCTGCTCCAGAACCTGCCACTGCCGCTGCCAACCCTGCTCATCCAGCACTGGCTGTTCAGACTGAGATCCAGTCTTCTCAGGTCCAGTTCTTGTCTCAGGCATTTTACAACCTGTATGAGGTCAATCAACAGGATTAAAAGAAAACAGATTCGCTCGGAGTTGCCAAGATTAGCAAAGCACGTCCTGGACATGTCATGGGGGCTGGCCCAGTTCATCACAATGCATCCCTACCTTCTCCTGTAAGCGTCTGCTGAAGCCGAGAGGCATAGTCAAAGAACTCGTTCAGGAGATGATCAAACTCTCCCGAAACAATGGCACTTTCGGCTGCCAGGTCTGCACGATCGTCATCCCTGCGCACCAGAGGCAGCGAGTGGTGAGTTGCGCAACCAATTTTGAGTGCCCCAACATACATCAGGAGTCTATGCACCTTGAGCAGCTGGCCGTGTGCACTGCACTGAGAGGCTTCACGGTTCTGGAAGTAGTAGTCTCGACCAAATTCATTTCCCTGTACGTGACACCATAGAGCATCAGAATCTAGCATGAGCATGGTAGCAGCGATGGCCAACAGCAGGTCGCTTAAAGTAAGCACAATCCACCTTACCCTTCCATGCACATCCTGAACCTTTTGCGAATTTCCTCGCATTTCCAGTACGCGAACCCTTCCTCATTCTCTAGCCTACACGTTTCATGTCTCTCCATTGTCTCTGGCCAGGGACCTTGCACCGCCGGGGCAGCGGCTGACCAAGGGTTCGCTACACGCTGCCATAGGCCGTGGCCCCATCTAGAGATGGTCCAGGCACGGGCGTCTGCAGCACCCGGCATGAGGAAGCCTGTAGGGTCAGCAACACAGCATGCAGGGATGCCGAAGCCGCTACTGCATCTCCCAATGGCCACCTCAAGCCGAATTCTGCCTGCATTGGCCTGCTTCCCTGTAGAATTCTCGAATTAGGACGCACGCACACACCCCTCCGAGAAGAACTTCTGGGGCACCCGGATAAATACCCAGGTTCAGCTCGGCGGTCTAGCAGCCCCGGCCGACTTCAGAAGGGCAAGCAGGCCCTGGCCGGCCCTATTCGGAAGAGCAGTATAGGCGTCCGCTGCTCTCCTGGTTGTTGCTCATGGCAGCTGACTGCTCTCTGCGTGATGCAACAAGAAACCCTTGTCCCAACTTTAAACTCTGACTCAGCCTGTCCCGAGTGACTTTTGACTACACGGGTGAGTTGTCTCGATCCCCGCTTTTAGCCGGCTCCAGCATAAGCCCGTGACAGGTGATGGACGCGCTTGACGTATGCATGAAACTGGACGAATCCCAAATGAGATAGGCAACTTACAAGTTTGGTGACCCCTTCCATTCGCTGTGTCGTACTAGAGCGCCAAGTCCTGTGAAGACTGCCCAACCGCAACTTGCCTGGTGGACCATCGCCACAAGCCGGGCCCTTACTAGGATCTAGAAGCCGCCTGTGGTAGGAAAGTAAATTTGGTGAGTCTTAGGAGCTTCACTGTTGTTGCCATCCCGGTAGAACGGCGTTCTGGGTTGGTGGGCCCCCAGGAGCCTCCCAAATTAGCGGATATACGGCTTTGGATGGGGTCAACCCCTATGCCATCGATTTTGGCTGGCGCAGGCTTTGTCTTCTGTACCTGCGCTGGGGTGCCGCAAGGTTCACGCCATTCGAAGTCGCAGGTCCAGTGTTAGCTTGAGTTCCATCATGATTGTTTGTGGGAGCTTTCCGGCATCAATGTATGCACGGTCTCGTCCCACAGTCCAGCTGGGGGGCCTCTTCGCGGGTCAGGAGCAGCATCACGGTGTTCAAGCCATACCAGATAAGTCTGGCGCGGCGGTCAGTAACTCTACCAGCAGGCTCAAAGAAAGGAGGGGCGGTGTGTGATGGGGCGCATATGTCCTATTAGGTCACCGGCTTTGCTCTTTACGTGTTCCTGCATCTCTGCTTACGTCCTGAAGTGCAGGTCCAAGTGCCCGCGTGCTTCTGGTCACCGCCTGGACGTTGCGCGCTTGGGGCCGGGCGCATCCCGTGTCATAAAGAAACTCTTTTCGTCTTGTATGTGCGTGCGTAGACCATAAAGTAAATGCCATGCGACAGCTCCTGGTTGTGCCGGAGGGAGGCATGAGCACCCCCTGGTAGCTTGTTGTTCATGACTTTTTTACCCACAGCATGGGACCTCTTCATACGCATCTTTGTACATTTCTTCAATCACGTGGATTTTACTAACCATCCCTGAAATTGCTGTGCTTGCCTGTGCAGGGCCCCCAAGTCAACCTGGAATGCTGGCCTGATGCAGGCTCAGCTTGACCATGGCCCCTGGGCAATCCCTGGGGGTGACAGATCCAGCTGGTCCATGTTCGACCCGCTGCAGCCAAGCTATGGAAGTCTGCATGCAAAGCCTCTTCCAAGCGTAGCACCTCTTGCAGCTCCAACCGCCTTGCCTGGAGCAGCAGCGGGACAAGCAGCAGCACCATCCCCAGCAGGAGAATGTACATTTGCTGCAGCTAAGCTACAACCGAATGTAGAGGGTGATGGGCAGCTTAACTCCCCACCTGCATCAAATGATGGTAAGCTTCCGAACGCAGCCATGTTAGCTGCTGTCAGTTTTGTTGTAAGGGCAGCTCTAAGCTACAGCGCAAATTCATTCAGAGGGCCGCAGCAGTGGACTAGCATGATGAATCACAGCAAACCAGGCAGGCATGGTCTTGGGACCTGTGCATGCTTTCTGATGCTGAGTTGATGGCAGTGATGGCCTGCCCTATAAGCCAAGGCAGCGAAAGTTAACTTCCACACTAAGACATTTTGGTCAATATCTTAGGCACAGGGGAAAGCTTCAGGCAGCTCCTGCACACCAGCATAAAGGCCACGCTGTGTTTTGCGCTCACCCATGCAGCTTTCAGCAACCCAAATTGAAACATGTTAGGAGCGTAGCAATGCCTAGTTAACTTGAAACCATCCATTACACACAAGTACCCCTGCATGCTGCAGCTAATTGCTTTGATGCTCTCTGAAACTGTCCCTGACTTTCCTTACCTTCCCTTGCCTCCTTGCTGTAGGCTATGCCATGCAATACCTGCAAGTGGCTCTTCGTGGTGTCCCACCAGCCCTCATGGTCTGCTGCAATGGCAACTACGGCTTGTACATGGTGGCACGCAGGGCCATACAGTGTCTGTGCGGGCACTGCCAGAGCGTTCGCAAGGACCCCCGCTGTGCTGAGTGGCTGGTGTCACCCACAGAGTATGAGCGTCACTCAGGCATGCCTTCTGCCAAGAAGTGGAGGTACAGGTGAGCAGGTGGACACATCAATTAAGATCCTGTGTGCGTTTGTGTTGGCAAGGTCCTTTCCTGTGGCAACAATGGCAGCTTCCTAAATTCACAGTGTGTGCCGGTCTTCCGTTGCAATAGCACGGTTGCAGTTGCTGAACATATGAGCAGTATGCTTGTGCATGATGATGGTGCATATTAAGGGCTTGCATTGCTTACTGGTCCTTTTACCGTACGTTAGCCCAATGCAGTCTCTGCTTCCAGTGTCACAGCACCATAACAAACTCTGTCCTACTGATAACTATGCACAGCGTACTTCATGTCACGGTCACTGATCATTGGTAGCATGTCTTTTTGCCTGCGCAGCATCAAGGTTGCTCACAATGGCGAGCCCTGCACCTCCCTTGGGCGCTGGCTAGAGCTGAAGGGCCTGGCCCAGAAGGTCACCAAGAAGCCCAGGAGCGGCAGCAAGCGCTTGTCTGGCTCTGGATGCTTAGATGATGATGATCAGGAGGATGGTTCAGATCAGGACATAGATCTAGCATCACCTCAGTTTACCATTGGTGATGGCTTGGGGCCATTTTCGGGGCTGGGGGTTGCACCTGGGTTTGAGCAGGGGGTCTTGAGCATGGGCGGTGCTGGGGCTGCTGCTGGCGTTAGAGAGCAGACGATGATGGGCTCTGTGATGTGTGATGAGCAGCTAGAAATGACGCCGCCTCCAGGTACACCTAGTACCTTGCTGGCTGCAAGTGCTGCAGCAGGGCGTATGAGCCCTCTGCACCAGCCGCAGCAGCAGAGGGATGTACAGCAGCAGCTTCTTCAGCAGCAGTTTGCAGGGCCCTTGGCCACCAGCCAGATGCATCCCGCAATGAACCAAGGGCAGATTCGTCAGCCGCGGTCGGCATTGCCTGGGAGCTTTGAAGCAGGCAAAGCTGCTGTGGATGCCAGCTATGGCTGGGATGGCATTGGAATGTGCGCTGCAGGGGTTAACGGAAGCAGCCGCCCTGCATCAGCCTCTTTGCATGGGCAGCCACAGGCAGCAGCAGCTGGAGCAGTAGCAATTGAGGAGCAGCAATCAGCTGGGTTTCAAGGTGTAGGGGGCCCTGGGGCCCCTCTTAGGGGAGAGGGGAGGGGCGGCAGTGGCAACAGCCACCAGCATGGTAGCAGTGACGGCGGGCATTACACTGCTGGTGGAGGTATGGGGGACGGTGGTTTAGGTGCCTGGCTGTTTGCTGGTGAGCCAGAAGGAGCAACAGCAGGAGGTGTCTGCCATGCAACTGCCGTTGATGGGGGCAGGAATCAGCAGGGACTAGGTGCGATGGTCGGCAGCAGCATTGGTGCAAGCAACACAGGCTCGTCATGGGGTGAAGCACCAGCTGCAGGGGCTGTTGGTGGACGTTTCATGACAGGGGACAGGGTCATCTCTCCTGCTGCTGCAGGGGATGGTGGTGCTAAGGCCTCTGGGGTGTGGGATGTGGGGAGCATCCTTGCTTCTCCAGAGAGGGGCTCGGATGTGCGTAATGGACGGGGTGCCACAGCCGAGCCGCAGGACCAGGTTAACTCAAGACCTGGCAGCAGCAAGGGAATGGAAGCACCTAGTCATGCTGCTGTTGTGAACGGTGCAACAGCAGCTGCTGGGGTGTCAGCACCACTTGCGGTACGGGCACCAGGGGCCTTGGCACCAGTTGGACCGGCTTCATCAGCAGCTGTACCTCTCGGCACTACAACCGGTTATTACGGTGGTGCCTCGGTGGGTGCAGCTGCTGCTGGTGGAGGTGCTGCTGCTGCTGCTGGGACGGCGGCATGGAACCAGTCGGATGCGTTTGCTGTGCAAGCAGCAGTTAATGCAGCTAACGAGGCGCTTGCACTACGCACTGGACCACTTGCTGGCCAGTCCTACTTGCCAATGCAGGGGCGCAGGCCGTCCTCTGGAGCTCCAGCTCCCGGCCAAGCTGGTTATGGGATGACTGGGGTGGGACTTGGGCTAGGGGGACCAGGTGGTGCTGGTGGTGGAGCCTATGGTGGCCCTATGCATGGGCGACCAGCTGCTGCTGGTATGGGCCCAGCAGGGGGTGGAAGGGACATGGCGGGATTTGTGTCAGGGCAGCAGCACCAGCAGCAAATGTTACTGCATGATAGGATGGCAGCAGCATCCAGCGGGAGGGGACCTCCAGGTGGATTTCCTGGTCCTCCTGCTGCTGCTCATGTTGGGGATTTCAGCGGCAGTGGTGCTGGCACCTTCCGCAGTATCGACGCTGGTGGGTATGCACAGCGTCAGCAAGGGTATGTAGGCGGCCCTCCTCATGGGTATTATGGGCCCCCTAATGGGGTCGGACACCAGCAGGGTCCAGGGCCTAACTCTTTTACTGGTGCTGCCTCTGGACCTATGTCAGGTCCCGCCCCTCTTGCTCATTCATTCTCAGCTGTTGATGGCGCCTTGCACTTGCTGAGAGGGCCTGTTGGGGCAAGCGCTGGGGGCAGTGCTAGGGGCGGGGGTGGTCCACCCCCAATAGGAGCGACAGGGACAGCAGGAGGTGGAAATGTGATGCGGGAGGAAGCTGCTCTGCAAGCTTTACTACCTAGGGTGGGGGAGGTAGCAGATGGGGTGGTTCAGCTTACTAGGGCAAGTTATGGCAAATCTCCTGCAGCAGCTAGCAAGACTGGACCACCTGGAGCAGCAGCAGCAGCAAGAGCAGGAGTAGCACCACCAGCAGCATCAGGTCCTCACGGCAGCGATCCTGCTTGCGTCCGCAGTGCAGCAGGAGGGCCAGAACAGGGGCCTAGCACCAACAAATGCCAAGCTGATGCAGAGGGTCAGAACGTGTTGAAGGTCGAGCGCCCTACTTGTGTGGGGGGAGCAGCAGCAGCTCCAGCAGCAGGGGGCAAGAGTTCAGCACCTTCTGGACATCATTCTCATGTCCATCAGCAGGTTAGAGGCAAGGATGGGCGCTTTGCTTCCATGAAGCATGCACCGGGGTACCTAGGTGGAACACATGTCAAGCAGCAGCATCAGCAGCAGCAGCAGCAGGGACCTCAAGCTGTGATGTATGTTCGTGATGTGACAGGAGCACAGCGGCAGCTACATGCGCCTGTGCTGCTGCCTACTGATGATGCAGCAGCCAGCAGCAAGAGCGCTAGCAAGACAACACCTGCAGCGGCGGCAGCAGCAGCTGCTGTGGCGGCTATGACACCTCATACTTCCATCCGACAGGACCAAGCCTCAAGTCCTGGCACAGCTGCCAAGATGGAGGCAGAAGCGGCAGCGTCAGCAGCGGCAGCTGCTGCTGTGGCAGCTGCTGGAGGGGTAGCAGCTGGGGTGGAGAGGAAGGGGCTGGTGCCGCCACCTCTGGTGGTGGATATGGAAGTAGATATGGATCCTACAGTGCTTGGTGATGATAGCCAGTGGCTGCAGTCGCCGCTGAGGAAGACCCCAGGCAGGATGTCAGGAGCAGCATTAGCAGCAGCAGCAGCTAGTAAGGGAGGAGCTGCAGGTGCTGGGGGGTGCCCTAGTGCAAAGGCCCAAGCAGCAGCAGTAGCGGCAGGGAATGAGCTGGAGCAGGGAGGGGGCTCAGGCGCTGAAGGTGGCAGTGCTGGTAGTGGGGATGTGGATGAGATGGTGGACCAAGTGATAGAGGAAGGAGAGGGTGAGGAGGAAGGGGGTATAAGTGTGGGGCCTGAGCACCAGGCTGACCTCCCGGAGTGGAAGGCAGACCCTCGAGGTCCCAAAGAGGGGGCGGAAGACCAGTTTATGCAGGCGCAGCAGCGGGCAGCTGATCTGGCTAAGGCGGGGCTGCCTGGGCCAAAAGAGGAGGAAGCGGTGCAGCAGGTGGTTCAGGTGAGAGGGGTCGGGGGAAGAGGTAACTGGCCTCAGGATCTGTGGAGCCTGTAAGATCAGGCTCCTGTATTGTCATGGCTTTGGAGATGCCCCTGGCAGGACCAAGTTGTCCTTAAAGCTGCCTTTGGGAATTATTCTTGGTAGGATGTATTTGTTGGGTCGGAACCTTGTCCTTAGGCCCTCTTTCTAACAAGTCTGATCAATACACCTGGGTGGAGATGACTCGTAGTCTTTTTTGTGCAGTCCTGCAAAGGATTGAATCGCCGCTGGATTGTTCTTTTGCTGCTGCATTGCAGGAGAAAGTGCGTTCTGATATGCTCCCACGAGATGCAGTGGAGGATGTATGGGAGCGCCGCGTCCAGGGCAGCATTGCTCTTGAGCGCAGTCAACGTGTGAGAAGAGCTCCAGGCTGGCTGAAGCCTCAGGAGTACATCAACCCCATGCAGCCTTACAGCTTGGTGGGGGGCCCTCCGGGGAGGCGCTACAGTGATGAAGATGCAGAGGAGGATGGGCAACACCACAGTGACCCAAGTGAGTGGGAGGGGCTGCTGCTGAGGGCATGTGGATATGTTGAAGATGGCCTGGAGGTCTTGGTACAGGTTGGCCAGGTTGTAGGATTGACAGGTCCATTGCCTGTTGCTGGCGGACCATATTGGCGTCCCTGTGCTTATCTAGAGGGTGCATTGCTTACACAGTTTCAGCGAGTAGCAGGTCAACGGAGGTTGGGGAAACAGGAGCACTTGGTCTCTGTGCAATCTATCAGAAGCCAATTGGCAAGCTAACGCATCATAGGACAACATTGGGACGATCAGTTCACTCCAATAAGGTGTTATGTTATGGCATATCATCAAAGATACATATCATTATTGGTAACATGTCACCTTTTTCTTGTGCTGCAGCGGGGAAGCGTAACCCCAAAAAGCGCAGCAAGGATGAATACAACAACAGCTACGACAGCGACAGAGGCTGCATGGATGCTGGCTACCGCATGGCTCCTTACCTTCCCCACTCTGACGGTAACAATGCCAGGCCTCGGAGCAGCTTGTGCCACATGTCAGGGCCAGGGGCTGAGGGGGGCAAATCAGGGGGTCACGAATCCAGGGGTGGCCAGGGAGGCGCAGATCCGGGGAGTGGTTTAGGCCCTCCTGTTGTGGTTCAGTGGCGCCTTGGGCCCCAGGGGTTAGAGATGACTGTCATGCTGAACAACCGGATGTTTAGCGGTCTGTTGGGTGCCTGCCGGAACAGCAGCAGCAGTGGAGGAAGCTGGTCTGCTGCAGCCAATGCTGCTGCTGGGAGACAAGGGGCAGGGATAGACGCAGCAGGGGGGGCAGCAGCGGGAGGTGCTGAGCCTCCCCATAGAGGCACCAGGTGCACCTTATGCCATAAGCGGGAAGAAGCGAGTGTTAGGGAGCAGGAGGGCATGCAGGGTATGAGCTATAAGGGCTTAGGGCCGCTCATGGCAGCTAACATGGCTGGTGGTGGCGTGCTGTGGATCCACAGGCAGTGTGCACTTTGGTCTCCTGAGGTCTACATGGCAAATGGAACACTGGTAAGTTCAGGGGCTACCGTTACCTTACTGTGGGTTAGCATTGTTGCATGGGGCTTGAACGCAGAAGCTAAGACACTTTTGGCCGCGAATGGCAAATCAGCTAAGAAGATTCTTGCATCGGTCATCCTAATGCTTCTCCCTTCGTCGCGTGGAAATGTTGATAGAGCTGCACCGACCCATGTTTAAGATGTGATTCTTGCCTCCCTGTCATTGTTCATGGACAAGCTTCTCTCATTATGCTGTGCTGTTGGGTCTCAGTAACACCAGGGCACATATTAACACATACCTATAGCAGCTGCAGCAGAGGTAAACATAGCAATTGCAGCAGATGATCTTTCAGAGCCTACCAGTGCAACAAGAAGCGGTGCTTTCCCAACATTACTTGCCTGTTGCTTGGCTTTGCATTGCTGCAGCTGCATGTTCCTGATGCCATCAAGCGGGGCAAAGCCACCAAGTGCAGCCGTTGTGGTGAAAAGGGCGCAACACTGACCTGCTGCTCAGAGCGCTGCACCCAGCACTTCCACTTGCCCTGCGCGCGAATGCATGGCTGCAACTTAGTGGTGAGTCGTCTCTAGGCTAGGGTTGACGCCTTACTGAAGAACTAATTGAAGCTGATATGGTTGACTGGCATGGATAGAGCACTACTGCCCCAATCGTAGTAAAGATATGTGTTCCCATTATACCGTGACATGCTTAAGATTCTGTGCCCTTGATGTGGAGGGTGTCAGCAAATAGGGTGTTACAGGTGATGGAGTCAAGCCAGGAATTTTATGTGGCAGAGGTCCAGGTCGCTCATCTGTCAATGCACTACTGTGGAGATGCTTTTGCCAACAAGTGCTGCAAGCCCGGGCATGCAGTTCTCCATAGCAGCCCAGGTCCCCCATCGTAACTCCAGTTGAGGTGCACACATCTTCTGGGACTGACTTGTTACCATCCCGTGCTTCTGCAGGCCAAGCCCTACACTGTGCTCTGCCCGTCTCACCAAGATACCCACTACTCAGAGGTAGACCCCCATGGTCACCAGTTACCCGGGTCACACCACCACCACCCTACTAGGACATGCACTGGAGGCCCAGGTGGGCCCTTGGGCAACAGCGGTCTGGTCACTCGCACCAGCAGCAGCAACAAAGGGGACCCTAACTACACCCCGGGGCAGGGGGTTAGACGGGGTTATGGGCGGGCGACACCCGATAGCGAAGATGTGGATGAGTTTGCGGAGCCAGCGGCGTTGCTGCTAGGGTTCAAGAGGGCAAGTTGTGAGGGTGGAAGTAATGGGGACACTGGGCATGATGCTGATGAAGAAGATGACGAGGATGGGAATGGGGAGTGGGAGGGTGGGAGCCATGGCAGCAGGGGCGATGGGGCTGGGGCCATGACCCGCTCTGGGAGGCATGTAGGTTCTAAAGTGAATTATGCTAAGATGGCACGGGGGGTCCCGCTGCCGGCAGCTCGGCCGGTGCAAGTCGGCGGCAGCTGCAGGAAGCAGGGAGGGGGGCATGGGGGGTCTAGCAGGAGCGCTGCTGCAGCTTGGGGTGGTCAGGGTGGTAGTGTGAGTGGTGCTGGAGGAGGGAGAGTGAGTACCAGCGGCACAGGAGCAGCATCTGGCGGCAATGGTCCGCACAATGCAACAGAGCGGATTTATGCCCAAGCTATGAGCATGAACCATGCAGATGCGGATGGAGCAGCAGGAGCAGCTGAGAGCCTTGGGGATGAGGCTTTGATGGAGGGGGTGATTGGGCCGGATGGGAGCTTGTGGCTGGGGGGCACTACCGGGCAGCCGGGGAGGGCAGGGAGGTGTGCCGTGTGCGTGATACAGCGCAAGGGAAAGTGTGGGACTGAGTCAGCGCCGAAGAAGTGCCTGAGGCGTACGCTGATGACAAAGAAGCTCCCACAGCAGCAGCAACAGGGGCAGCAGGCGGCTCAAGGCCAGACCCCACCTCCAGCACCCCAATCACAGCAGCACCAGCGGCCGCAGGATGAGCAGGGGCAAACACCACCTGTGCAACAGCAGGAGCAGCAACAAGCTCAGCTGCAGGAGGAAGAGCAGCAGGTGGCTGAGCCACAGCAGAGTCAGTCCGACCCCCAGCAGCAGCAGCAGCAGCAGCTGGGTGCAGACGGTACTCCAGGAGAGCCAGCTGCCAAGAAGCAGCGCTTGTAGCTATGATCCACTATTGTTATGCTCTGGAAGCAATGCAGCTGTTGCCAGCTCGTGAGGGTGTGTCATGGGCAATGCAGGTTTAAGAGCTCCCGGGCTTGGCAACCGTGCAGTCATGGCCCTGATAAGGCAGCTGTGGCTATTACCTCTCTGAAATACTGATTCTCAAGGGCTTCATGTACATTATGCCGGTTGGATGTCTTATAGGTCTCATCTATGTGGTGTTAAGATTTAGGACTTTAGGGTGTGTACAAAAGGCTACATATGGCCGTGAGAGTCTGCTTGATTTGAATGGTCTCAATGACTGGGGCTGAGCATGGGCACGTGGCACTGTTGGGCCTTGTTGTGTAGGTTCACGTACTGCACTCGTTTGTGTGGCATGTAAGATAGATTGGAAGACATTCTTCGGTAAACGTGACTCTGGCCTTGGGTGGGTGATCGTTTCTGTCGATTCGGGTGACATCTGATGCTTTTTGCCATATACAAAGCATTGGGCGGGCTGACAAGAAACTTGACAGGCAACATTCCAGTGAATGGTCATGCACTATGGTAGTGCAAAGTAGGGACTTTGTGATGCTTGTGGCAGCCATTAGGGTGGTATGTATGTGTAAGCCATCCATCATATATACATTATGTTTATACATACATGACTATAGGCCAGACCTGCTGATAGGTAATGCCACAGTGTCCTTTTGCGCCGATGACCCAGTATGCCAGAAAGTGTCCCGTATAGTCTGGCAAAAGGTTTTGATGATATGCTTGTGGGAGTATTTGGTAGGGTAGGGGGTCCATATGGGCCTAAGGGTGGTGTTGATGGCATGCTCTGCTACAGAAGACTTCTTGCTGCATTGTGAGTGTGGCTGCTATGTAGCTCTGGTCAGGCAATATGACTTCTGCAAGGTAGTCGTAGGGGGTTAAAGGTCCGCCTCTCTTTTGTTGCCGTGTTGACACGTTCAGCCGTGCACAGGCAATCTCTGCATGGCAGCATTACGCTATGCAACACATCTGAGCACCAAAAGGCTCAGCTAGTATTGGCAGATGCCTGTCTGAGCATCATTATTTCACTCGAGCAGTCAGTATTGCATCAAATTTAGTCAGTGGGATCAAGGTCTTTTCATGTCCCTCATTAACATAGAAGGTCAACGGTTCAACGCTCTTGTTTATAGCTGCAGCCTGGTGTTTGTGAGGGGAGATATGGACAGGAGCTCTGCCACAGAGAATGCTGTCTCAGATTGAAAGGGGAGATTCCTGCAGGGTTTGTGTGTTGGACACTGCTTTGAAGAAATTGTCATGGTTGGCAGGTGAAGAAAGGGCAATTGCCTTGACCCTGCGCCAGTAAGCATAGTCATGCATCCAATTACTGTTGAGGCATTGTTTGCGGAGGGTGGCCCTGCAGGAGGGTGTGCTGATGTTATGACAGCTGTAGACTGCCGGCAATGAATTTGGAGATGGTGCTGGTGATAAGCTGCTTACGGTGCTCTATCAAAGGGCAGCTTGCATACAAGCAGGTGTTTCTGGTATGGTGTGCTCTGTGGGGAGAGAAGAGAAGAAAAGCAAGGGTGACATCTTTGGTATTGGGTGGGTGGGTTAGGGGCCTGCCTATGTTTCTTTCCACCTCATTCTTCATGACTTCAACCAGTGGATATATACGCAGCGGCGTCCCTTGCAGTTCTCGGAAGTTCATGTGCTGTGTGGTTGTGTTGTTCCTTCTGCTGTTGGGCCTAACAAACACACACCCTCATCAGGTACAGGGCACTCTGCAGCTGAAGATCATGGGCAGATGAACAGTCAGTACTGTGACACGCCTCCAATTGTGCTTGGGGAAGTCACTGGACTGGGTAACTGATTGGCAAATGGCACCTGGAACTCTCATGGAGGCAGGCATCCCTGTCTATTCTGTGTTTTCTTTTGTCCCGTGCTGCACTTGCTCACATCGTTTGTCTTCATTATGTGAACTGCAATTGATGGCGCAAGCCCCGCTGCGGCTGCTGCGACCTCTTCGTCCTGTGTGGCATCAAGGTCAAAAAGTAGCCTGTAAAATGTGCCCATCAAGGCCAAGTCGTGCAGCCAGGGTATGTTGTGGTTTAGTTTGACTTCCAGTGTGATAGTAGTTCTGTTTGGGTGTGGCTGTTTATGTAGTGATTGTCAGCAGTGTTTGTGAGGTTGTCACATGTGTAGGTTGTACTCTGTATACTATTTCGTTAATGGCTTGCCGGTGGTATACTGATTGTTCTGTATGTGCTTCGCCCCAGCAGACTACCACACAGCATAGGGTGATTATATGCTGCAGCAGGTTAAACGGCAAGTCAGCATCTGTGACTGCCTGTCTCTGGTTTCATTCGTGTCCGTGTGTTGAGGCTACTTACTGTTGATGTTATTTGTGTATGCGGGAGCTCCCGTATTAATGGCTGGTGGCGATCGTTGTGCTGTGACAGCACGGTTCAAGGACAGTGTAAATTCGGGTGAATGGATAAGTGCTCCGCCAGGAAATACTTCACCATATGATACTCAACACACCACACTAACAAACCCGGTTGGAGTCATGCTTGGGTGCTGCACGGCCCAGAGGGCAGTGCAGTGGTCTCTCTTAACATATGATACAATCCAGCCTCTTGTCTTCACTCACCATTCATCTCAACCGGACAGATATATGTTTAGATCTTGTGAGCCAGAGTTTCTATCTACTGGGCTGTGCCGCAGTGCCGTGGACTCTAGCGTGCCTTGTGAACCGCGCGTAGTGACTACGGCATGGCATGCAGGAACCAATCAGGAACCGGGTCTGTGGCCAGTCGCTGGAACATTTGGCTGTCCTATCTGAATGTCAGTACTGAAATCATTGCCGCAGAAATAGGGCTCCAACACAACTGGTTGAGCGGTTCTGGAACCTGCTTTCGCTTCGTTGCCGATCCGGATCGGTGTGTTTGGCCAGGGCGACTTAGTGATCCCTCAAACGGTCCTTACATGTCAAATGTTGTGTTTTTGTTAGTTAAACATATCTGAGATATTTCCCACTTGATGGGCCCAGCAAAGTGGGGCGCCTGATGCGCCACCAACTTAGGCTCCAACGGCATATCGAAAAGTCCAAAGTCTAGTCACGGCTGGCTGCCGCCACCTGCCGGCCACCCTTCACTTGATTCCTTGCTAGCCAATCATTGGTATGTCAGGCCAAACTCCAATGTTTGACTTACCGTGTGCGGCTGACCAGCTGGTCCAGTCCACAGCAAGCCAAGCAGCTAAGAAGTTTTTTCAGTGCTTGTAGTCAGTACATAAGCACGATACTAGCTAGCTTGCCACCTGTTACAATTACTGTTACCTGTCCTAGGGTAGAATTGCCTGTGCAGACTGCATGACTGTCAGCAAATTGACTTGACTCCACTAGCCTTTGGACTGCTGAATAAGGATGTGCAGTGGACCAGCAACCAATTGTATCAAACATCTCCATGCCCCCGATCGACAGTTACATGCCAACCTACCCGTCTTGCCCTCATTTACCATTCGTTTTAGATACATCAAGCACGCCCCTAAGTAGCGGGAACACCTCCACATAAGGATGTATGTTGAGGACACCACCACTTGAGATATGAATGCAGTCACGTTCACCCAGAACCTACAGCAGCCCTTCTGACCCTTGCGCCTCATACATTGTACCATCAATCAATCAATCAAAACATAGGACCAGCTATGCCAGCGGCCAAACAAACCCAGGCCACAAACACAGGGCTCCTGATCACAATCACGATGTAAACCACGCACATGCTGAGGCTAGATACAACGGCTACATTATGTTGCATAAACTCACTACACACGCTTAGAGGCAGCTACTATCATGACTAACTCCGCTAGCCTATGCAGATCCCTGTCAAGCAGCCTGGCATGCTATAAACTACTATTGGTCATCATCAAACAAGGTGGCCTGCAGCAATGGGACCACCTTGAGCTGTGAGAGGTCCTCCATCACTTCTATGAGCTCATCAGCAGAACCAGCAGCAAGTATCAGGTCCCTCCTGCGCACAGAGGCAGAACAGGGTATTGAAATTAGCAAGCTGCATGCCCCGGTCTCAGCCGTTGAAGCTCTGCCATACATGATTACTGCAAAGCTAAGCGGCAGGGCCGGTAGATGTAGTACTGATCACCATTACGTTTGATTAGCAGAAAAGTCCTACACACGACAGGGTAAATGCCCTACTCTGCTCTGTACGATAGAAATAAGATAGTGAGATCATTTTTGGACATATGCAGGAGTCTGCTGGTGGGGGCGGTGGCAGATGAGATGATTTCAAATGCAAGAGTGTCATCTGGGGCTCTTAACTAGATGGCCTGTACCACCTGGGTGTCTTCAAGGGTTCATGTAACACCTGGACGTCTTCCAAGGGCTCTAAGGTCCTGCTTCCCATTCATGCGAATCCTCCCTGCCTACCTAAAGCTCATGATTGCGACTGCCAGCACGGGCAGCACCAGCAGTGAGTCAAAGCCAATGATTCTGTCCCACAAGATGAGTGTCTCAGAAGGTGACAGGAAGCCAACAAAGGCTGAGAACATCCAGGGGAAGGTGATGGTCAGTGCTGAGGTGCCCAGGGAGTGCAGGTGGGCCTCTACAGCAGGATCACACTCCTGCAGCACAAAACAGCCTTAGAGGAGGGCTTAGCCTGCAGCAGGTGGCATTGCATGAAGCAGGTAGCATATGGGGCTTTCCTGCAATGCATAACATATTCGCAAATGCTGCAGCTGTGAAGTGAAATGGATGCTTTGTGAAGCTCCTGGAGCAACGCCGGTGTGTCATGTCCAGCCCTTTAACCCATCTGAAACTATTACAGATCAACATACATCATACGAGAATGTGGTGATGTACTGCAACCTTTGGCAGAAGTGCTGCGCCCAGGCTCCTCACCTTCAGCAGGTCCTCAAAGGTCCTGCACAGCACAGGCAGCCCAGCAGCAGGCGCCTGCTTCACATTTAGGTTGTGAAGGGCACACCAGTACCTGCAGCAGCAGTAGGCAGGCCAGTCGTGGGACCCGGGCAATGAGGTATAACCTAGGGCGCAGCAAAATGCATATCTTTGTGGTCAAGTGGCTGGACGAACAAGTCTAACATACCAGTGTCCATAGGCAGTCGTTATGAGTAGTCACCAGTAAGCTGTAGCAGGCATGGAGCTGCTGACATCCTCTTTAACCATGGTTAGACTAATAAAGGCCTGCACATATGCTATTTACAAACAATTGCTGGTGCAGAATGCCTGCTTCAACGTGAGACCAAGCTAAAGAGTTGTCTGTTTGAGATGTGTCCATCATGAGTGGGCGACATGGGGTTCTGTGAATTCAGTGATCATGGATCATGTGCTGAATGACCTTACCAAACAGCAGGCTCTGCACCATGTTGAAATCATGAATCAGCAGAACCCACCTGCAGTACATTGCTGCAAACACCCGGTACACCATGGCAGGATGCTCATACAGGTAGCACACAGGTGCAGCATAAGCACACAAGCCATGGAAGGGCAGGACGCCACCAGGGGGGTATGGGTGCAGCAGCTGCCCTGCACTGTTCTCTGCTGCTAAGCGAGGTGCACTGGGAACTACAGCACAACGGCTGATGGAGAGATCCCTGCTGAATGCCAACGTCACAGCCCTGAAGAGAAGAACAAATGAAGGTGGAGTCAGCTGGGTTAAGACAGGGAGTTTATCGAGATCTTACCCAGATTGCAAATGCAGAAGAGCAGGAATGATTGGAACAGACGCATTGGGGATAATGCACAACCCTTGTGACGCCGCAAATGGGTAATCCTCAGCAGAACATACGGCATGCCTCATGGCCAGTTGTACAATATGCCTCTTGCCATTGCACACGTTCCCTGGCTGTTAAAGGACGGATGACTCCTTCCACCCAATGTAACTCATTGTTACCCGCCATGAAGCCACGAAGAACATGGTAACAGCTAATGAACACGCGGCTAAGCTCTGCCAACGCAAGCCTGGACCAAGCTGAGGAGTCCTACTCAGGTTCTAGCAAGGCCCTTCTCTCACCTGAGGGTCTCCTCAAACACAAAGTAGTGCTCACTATCCACCACATGCTGAACATCTGCACATACCAGCGTATCCACCAGCAACTGCTGCCGTTGTATACTCTCACACAGCAGCGCCAGCACTTCCTCATCCCTATGACTGGGCTTACTCCACTTTACTCTACCCACCCCATTGCCCCGGCTGCTTGCTATGCCACTTCCACCATCACCCCCTCCTCTTCCTGCTGCTGCTGTATATGCACCACTGACATCACCCATGCTGCTGCTGCTGGGTTCAGGAGGAGGGTCTAGCTTAAGCCCTATAGCGCAGGCCCATATACTGGGACGCTCACTAGGTGGTACGCCGTAGCGAGCGGCAGCTCTGCAGGCGGCGGCTGATTGGGCAGAGAGCACATGACGGGACTGGTGCAGCTGCTCCTCCTTGAACCATGGGTGGATGACATCATCCATGCCCATCTGCAATCATAGAGGCAGAACTGGTTGATCAACCAAGATGCAAGAAGCCGGGCTTGGCAAGATACCGGAGGAATGCGGATCCTGACCATGATGATCATAGGGGTCACATTCCAGCTACTGTTTTGTTACTGCAAGTCAAGGTATGGGTGAAACTGATAGCCCTGAGAATTTATGTCAGACTTGAGTGTTGCACCCCTGCTCCTTGCTTGCCTATACCCATAAAAGGCCCCAAATTCAGTTTGTCTGAGTACGATCATTGCAGCACATGCACCATATCCAACTTTTAAGCAGCACCCAGCAACCACTGGTATCTTACATGTCTCCTGTCAACCTTGAGGTCGGCAAAGAAGGACTGTAGCCAGGCACGCTTGGGCGCCTCAACTGCCTTGACCAAGGACACCTTTCCCGGCATCTCCTCCTGCAATGCACATGTATGAACACAGGGCGTCGAAGGACATTGCTGCCTCAAGCCCACAGATTGCATACCATCATGCTATCACTTGTGACCATGTAACTGGAGGTGGTCCAGGGGAGGTGGTCGTGGGCTATGCAAGAAGCAGCAGGAGTGAGAGGGTGCTGGGTGGACGCAGGGGATGAGAGATGCTGGGCAAATCAGTCCGGAAAACCTTGTTAAGACCGTTTAGGCCTAAAGGGCATCGTGTCCGCTTTCAGCGTAGACACCAGGGACTATCAAGCTTCCCAATGGGAGACACAAAAGCTTAGGTCATTCAGACACTTCGCTCTCGCAGTAGCCCTAAAAGCCTTGCAATAACAGTGCAGTGTGTTAATTTGAGGCCTCACTTGCATGCAACTGCATTTTACATGGCAATAGCAAGGGATAACCTATCATATAGAGGGTATCATTGTTTTGAACCAAGATCTAACAGATCAGCTTACTTACACTGTTTGTCTCATGTGGGCCCTTGATCTGACGGGGCAGGAACTGTGTCGTCACAATCTCCAGCACATCAGCTGCATCATAAAGTAGCTTGCTGAGGGAAGGGGCATCAGAGCAGGTGGTGAAGGGTGAAGACTTGCTGCCAATGCATTCCCAGGGCTCCTCTAAATCAGCCACTGCAGCAGCAGAGGACAATCTGTTAGACGGAATGTTTATTAGACGGAATGTTTATTAGACGGAATGTTTATTAGACAGAATGTTTATCACCTGTGAGCGCCTGTTTTTATTACCTTGTGGCAGAAACCACAGGTGACATGAAAAGTTCTATACATCAACATAAGCTTGTGCAGCCACTTGCTCACATTCCAGCATTCGGCACTGGAGGTGACCAGGCACAAAGTCAGAACTCTGTGGAGCAGCGCAGCGGGCAGGAGGTTCTGCTCTGACATATGGGAAGCACTCGCCTCATGCATGTACACAGATGACCGCTGCAAAAACTGCCGCCCTGAATGCTCAGGTGTAATCCCTTGAGCTGCCGTCGGTAAAACCGACCTGGCTGTCAGATCATGGCCTTACCAGCCTCACGCATCTGCAGCAGCTCCTGTTCACTGCGTGGAGGCGCAGCCAGTGGCATGGTTGGAAGGAGCAGCTGAGCAGCATGCAACCGCTGAAGGACGAGGTTCTGCCACTGCTCCTGTGCTGCTGCCAGGACTGCTGCCATGTGCTGAGTGGGAACATCATCATTCTGCATGTTGGGGATAAGATCACTGCTTCTTCACTGCTGCATTGTGACAAAGGAATAATCTGTTGTTGTGATTTACCTGTGCTGGGCACACCTCGGCAGGTGGGGTGGCTTGGAGGTTCCCCGGAAGCTTCTGTTCCACACAGTAGGCAACGTTTCGCACTGCGTTACTGGCTCCACTACCCTGAACCAAGGACGCTGCGATCGTCTCTGCATGGGCTCGGCCTTTTGACTGAAGGACTTGCTCCTGAATAGAGCTTCTGGTCAAGCACTGCCAATGCCGGTGGTCCTTGCATAAGTTCATGTGTGTCTAACCTTTGCTGCTGACCGCAGCTCCCAGTATCTCTCATCTCGGAGAAGCCCTGCTTGGATTGCCGTCAGTGCTGGTGTAGCTTGAGACATGTCAACCCAGCATAAATCTGCTCCCTGCAGCAGACGCCTGCATTCAGACCCTCGAAGCAAAACTGGACGTGTCGATAACATGTGTGTTTTGAACGGTCTGCCCTTAATGAGGCTTTAGCGATCGAAAGGTGGGGTGTGTACTCGGGTGACTGGCTGGTGCCGGAAGGCGGGAGAGATCGATCGCAGGGATTCCGTGCACTCGCGTGCAAATGCATTGCCACAATGGTGAGGAACAAGCCCAGTACCAGGCAGCATCGGCCGTATGTTTGAACTTGGGGGCTCCCAGGATACGGTGATATGTGCAAACATGTTGCCCTCGAGACACAGAGTATTTGCAACAATCAGGGGATGCATTTCGCTGTCTCAGTTACTGTGACCACGTGTATGTGTTGGGCATCTAAAGGTGGTCTAGGACCCGGTGGAACTCCGCAATGCAGCTTATGGACAAGCATGCCCATATCAGGAGATTTATTATATGGAGGCATGCTGGACACACTGGCATTCACAGCATCCCCCAGTTGCCACCTACTGTTCAGTAAAGGTGCGTGCCAGATTAGAGCCCTTACAAATATCACTCTCTTGCTAGTTGCTCCTGAGGGCACGTTGCCTCAGACGAGTGACCACGCAGAGCTATGCTGATGATGTGGATGCTACCACACTGGGTTGCAAACGAGCTTACTAAGTGTTACTTTGCTCCAGCTGAAGTCAAACTGATTGTAAACCAGCTGATTATGGGATGCAGCAACACATGCAGTAGGGCTATAAGGATAATTATGAACAACGGAGTACAGAAAGCAAGGACTGTGCCATGCCAGGTCCATGGAGTGCAGTCTCGTACCTATGCAAAGATATCTAGCTGTGGAGGTCCAACAGGCAGCAGTCGATGAGCTTTACCAAATGCCACTTTTTATCTAAGCAGCTTAGCAGGCACCTGCTTGGCCTAGTAAACCTGCACAGTAATAAACAGTGTAGCAGACAGGTCTTCTATAGCTTTGGGCCCTGATAACACGGCTATGGTTGCTTGCAGATGCAGAGGACTGCGGACATACAAATGCCGGTGATACCAAGAGTTGGCTTGTAGATCAAGTACACAATTCAAGCAGCAGGGGTGGCACCTCCAGCAACGTCTGCTGCTTGGATGCTGGTGAGTGGTGCACAGGCCTGCTGTCTAATGCTACAAGGTGAGCATTGTTTAAAGCACCACACAAGCATCAGACCTGGTGGAGAGCCAGAAGAGTTGTGCTGTTTCTTCATGCCTGATAGTGTGGGTGCTCAAATTGTCTGCAGCTTGGAGGGCTTTAATTCACGACGTTTTTTGGCTGGAGGCGTGACAGCTGATCTGCCTGTTGTGGCAGTATAGTCTACCTGTACAGCTGCAGCCTTTCCTGCAGCACACACAGCATGCAACACACGAACCCACATGACAAGCACCAGGCCATCCTCTATTGTTCAACCTCTCTTCCGTTCATTGATTTCGCGCGATCTTGTTGCTGGTCTCTCTTGGATGCTGTATGGTAGGCTTTGTTTGTTGTGCAGGATGTTGGAAGATGTCGACGTGCGCCTCCTCCTTGCCAACGTCACAGGGAGTATTTAGGGCACCTCATACAGACAGGACAATAACGATGTCCTCATGCCACCATTACATGTATGTCCCCGAGGGTAAGAGCTTCCGCTGGCTTGAGGCGGTTGGGACATGTGTTGATCAAGCGGTCGCAGTTCGCGTGCTGGAGGGCACTTTTGATATTAGCAATATGGGCGCCCAGATTCTTTTGTTTATGGATGAGATATACTGGGTCTGACACCGAAGCTGCGCCCGCCCAGTCTGACAAGCTGCTGATGATCGTCACCAGGCACCAGGCACCAAGCTTCGAATTTGCTGTTACCCCGGCTGAGTTCCTCAGCCTTCTGCGTCTAGTTTTGACGTATATATAGTCTGAGCACATCAGCTCTGTAGTCATTGTGGCTTCAGCAGGCGAACGTTACATGTGATCTTGGTGTGCTACTGCTGCAACTGGTCTGTCTTCCGTGCTGCAAGCCTCTTCAACTGCTTCTCAAGATCTGATTGCTGCTCAACCGCTTCTCCTCAAGATCAAGAAAGGACAGGAAAAGGTCTAGGTTTGTTGCTTAGGCAGGAGTGAGCTTCTCTGTGGCGGACTGCTGCATCATTCTTTGTGCTGAAGGCGCTGCAAGCTGGGCAACCCATATCCTCCTCTGGGAACTGGGAAGGCAAGCAGTGCAACTTCGCTTGCACCATGTTCTGCAACATGATGCAAGCCTGTATCATCCTGACATATGTTCCATGTTGCAGTAGTGCTTTGGCACCATGACAGCTGCAAGGTGGCCCACAGGCTGCAAAGGAGCTTTGTTGATGCTATGCTCCTGGATTGTGTTGCTTCTCCTTGTTCATCCTGCTACTCAAGTAGAAGGTGAGTTTTCAACAGCTACATGGCCTCTGAGACGAGTCCTTCTTGCATGCCTGACATGCACTTCTTCCATGCAGGTGGTCGCTTGCTCAGGGGGCGCATGCTCCAGCAGACCAAGGGAGAAGCTGTGACCATTGAGGGTACTACTGTCACAACTCCTTCAGTTACTTCAGGCATGCTGCTACAAGAAGTAGCCCCTGTACCGGTACCTGCAACGGAAGGCCTTGATGCTGCTGAAGTTCCCAAAGATGCTGAAGTACCTGGCAGCTATGGAACAACACATGCAGCTGCTCCTGGAGACGCCTGGAACACCGCAGCTATCTGCACAGCCCCCCCTGATACTTCCAACTCAGTGATGGACAAGAATGGTCGGCTTTGGGGCTGGGAGAACCAAGTCAGTTGTGCCTACAAGACTGCTTCCTCACCTGTTTACACTTCTTCAACAGCACCTGGATGTGGTCCTACGGCTACCAACTCTGGCTTCAGAACCAAGGATAGCATGGGCTATAGCTGGGGCTTTGAAGATGGCCACTCATGTGTCTTCAGGGTGAGTACAGCATTGTCGCTTTTCTACATACTTGGATCTCCACATGCCACATGATGCAAAGGCATGCAGACTGTGCATCTTCTACGCTGTTCCCACCAACTTCCGTGTGCTCCCCGCTGAACATCTATGCAATTGTGATGCTGCAGGAGCCAGTGCAGAACAACACCCGCAAGCTCGTTGCCGTCCGCAAAGCTTCTCTCAGTGTGGCAGGTAAGGGGTATTGATAAAACAGTGTCTAGATTGGCTTGTATGGAACTGGCACATGCACCTAGGTCCCTGCAAATCTGCAGTTATACGTCATGACGCCGCCTGCATCAAGCGGATACTGACCAAATCCTATATTGCTGTGACAGGCCGTTCACTTCAGGCTGGTGACCTAGGTAAAGCAGTCTCGATCGATGTACCTTCTCCGGATGTGGTCCCATCCTTTTTGTACACTACCTCCAGCAACGCTCCAAGCTCCCCTCAGGACTCCATTGCACCAGCACCTGTGCAAGGTGAAGCAAGTGCGCCTGAAGCCATCAGTCTCAATGATGTTGGTTTGGCAACTGCTGCCCACACCCCTCAGGCAGCTGCTGGGCATATCGCCACTGATACCTCTACTGCAGAGCCAGTAGCAGTCGACTCCATGCTGCCTGAAACCAGCAGTGCTGCCCATGCAGATGCTTGGACCACTGCTCCCATCTGCACAGCCACCCCCAATGCTTCCAATTCCGTCATGGACACGACTGGCAGGCTTTGGGGCTGGGAGAACCAAGTCAGTTGCGCCCATAAGACTGCTTCTACCCCTGTTTATACTGCTTCAACAGCACCTGGGTGTGGTCCTACTGCTACCAACTCTGGCTTCAGAACAGAGGATAGCATGGGCTATAGTTGGGGCTTTGAGGATGGCCACTCATGTGTCTTCAGGGTGAGTACAGCATCGTCGCTGTTCTACATACTTCGCATGCCAGCTGACGCAAACACATCTTGTACACTGTTCCCAGCGCTTCGTTTGCTCCCTGCTGAACATCTTGCAATTGTGATGCTGCAGGAGCCAGTTCAGAAGAACATTCGCAAACTCATCGGCATCAGCAAAGCTTCTCTTAGTGTGGCAGGTAAGAGGTATTGACACATGGACAACCCAGCTTGGCCTTTATTGTGGAAGCAGCAGATGCTATATGCTTTTTGCAGATCTCCAGATGTATGCCAAGGTGCTGCTCCTAGCAACGTTTGTGGACAGGGACGCAATCATAGGAAAAGAACATACTAACCAAGTCTGATCTTGCTGTGACAGGTCGTTTGCTTCAGGCTGGTGACCTTGGTGAAGCAGTCTCCATTGATGCACCTTCACCGGATGTGGTCCCATCCTTTCAGTACACTGCTTCCAACAGTGATGGGAACACCTATGCCAACATGCAGCCGATGATGCCTGGATCCAGCAACGCTGTAAGTCCCGCCCAAGATGAAGCAATCGTGCCTGAAGCCACCAGTCCCGCTGTGCAGACCTCTCAGGCAGCTGATGGAGACACCGCCATCGACATCTCCATTGCAGAGCCAGTGGCAGTTGATCCAGTGCCGCCTGCAACCAACGTGCCTGCTGCAGACTCCTGGGACAATGCTCGTGCCTGCGCAGCTGCTCCCAATGCCACAAACGCTGTACTTGACAACAGTGGCAGGTTATGGGGATGGGAAACCGGTGTTTCTTGCGCCTGTAAAACGGCACCCACACCCATTTATACTTCTGAGACAGCACCGGAGTGTGGACCTACTGGCGGGAGTGCTGAACTCGTGCAAGACAGCATGGGCCGCTTTTGGGGCTATGAGAATGGCCACTCATGCGTGGTCAAGGTGAGCGCGCAGTTTCTGAAGACCATGACTGCAATGGCAGATCAAGGGTGATAGCGTTGATCATGTGCCAACAAGTGCTTGCATTGCTCAACGGCAGCCCATAACACTTTCCTTCTGCAAGATCCATGCTGTGGGAAATGGATTTTAGGTTGGCATGGGGGTCAATTTGACACTGCTGTGTTTTCTTGCTTGCAGTTTGCAGAGCAGCCAGGAATTCGGAAGCTGATGGGCATGGACAGTGTGCAACCTGAACAAGGTAAGCAAATTCTGCAGAACTGAACCAACTTCAGAAACCATGGCAACCTCCCTTGCATAGCAAGCTGGCACTTTTGCAATGATGCTTGGATTAATGTGCAGCATCTAGAATGCACACAAAGCCCCACTGTCCACCATGCACATAAAGCCCCACCGTAAAATGTCTTTGTAGCAGAACCAGCTTACATCCTAATCCGATGTCTTCTGCTGCACAGGTCGTATCCTTCAGACCGTTGCCAGGGCTCAAGCTGTCTCTACAGGAGGTCCAGCCATTGCATCTTCCAACGCTCAAGGCTCAGCTGTTGTGGACACTGTTGCTGTCTCAACAGATGGAACCCCCTCCATTGCAACCCAATCTGCCTCCAGTGGTTATGCTAATCAAGTGACCATCAATGGTGACACCTACACAACTGTGGAACCTGAGCAGCAAGATGCTTCAGCGGCCAGCCCTTCCCAAGGCCCTGATACTGTGGACATTGCGGCCAGCCCTTCCCAATCTTCTTCTATTTTGGACACAGCGGCCAGCCCTTCCCAAGCCCCTGATACTGTGGACACAGAAGGCAGCCCTTCCCAAGCCCCTGATACCGTGGACACAGCAGCCAGCCTTTCCCAAGCCCCTGATCAGTGGGAAACTGCCAATTCATGC
This sequence comes from Pseudopediastrum boryanum, assembly GCA_963556185.1. Lineage (NCBI taxonomy): Eukaryota > Viridiplantae > Chlorophyta > Chlorophyceae > Sphaeropleales > Hydrodictyaceae > Pseudopediastrum > Pseudopediastrum boryanum. The sequence continues at coordinate 8,568,661 of OY744495.1, forward strand.
TCTAGCATGCCCAGTGACACAAACAGTGTTCTGGACCAGAGCGGAAGGTTATGGGGCTGGGAGAATTCCAAGGTGAGCCTCCCTATCTCGTCTCTCTCCTTGCTAACCATGAGAATTTTGTTCCTGACACACTGCTCTGTGCATGCGCAGTCCTGTGCTTACAAGTCAACGCCCCAATACGAGAATGCTCCGAGATGTGGATCAGTTGGCATCAATGGCCCTCGGGTGGAAGACAACATGGGCAGGCTTTGGGGATGGGAGAATAATGCCTCATGTGTGATTGAGGTGAGACACTCATGGGTTGATAGAATGAAAAAGAGTACTGTGGCTTCTTCCCCTTACTTTTTTGCCCATGCCAAACCATATGTTCTCTTGCATAAATCGTTGGTCAAGGACTCTTCACCGAGTATTCGGTCTGCTTTCCCTGTCTGCAATAAACAGTATCTCTACTGAGGCAAGCTCTGTGCCACTGGCTGCAGACTACACCTAGCCAACCTGGTCGGAGACTGCTTGCTACGCCTACCAAGGACCCTTTCCTTATGTCACCAGCATGCACTGCGCTGCCAACAAATGCTAGTGTTGCAGACAATAACGGGCGGCTTTGGGGTTGGGAGAACAGGAGCTGTGCCCATAAGGACCTTGCCAATTCTCCAATCTTCTACGCTGGCTTCGAACCAGGGAACTACCTTGTTACAAGGAGCTGCCAAGAGGAACCATTCTCACTTCAATCTACTTTGGTGAGTCTTTGGAAGTCATAACTAGTTATTCATGAAATGTGCTGTAAGTTCTTTGAAAGTCATGACTGGTTATTCATGAAATGCTCTGTCAATGATAAGGCAACTGCGGCATTTTGCTTAAAAATGTGTTGACTATGGTATAACACAAGGATTGTTGTATGGCTGTACAGGATGACAAAGGCAGGACTTGGGGCTGGGAGAACCAGACCTTGTGTGTCTACAAAGATGAACACCAGACACCCTTGCCAGCAGACCGCAGCTTCCCTGATACCACGTGGGAGGATGTGGCTGCATGCCCAACATACAGACCCACTGCTAACACAAGTGCTCCTGACACTGTCGGGCGACTGTGGGGCTGGGACAGCCAGAAAAACAGGTATGCATTTGTGGCTTGCTTCCTGCCCATGTCGCCATTGCATCCTTGCAGAAGCATGCCCTGGCAAAGGCTCAAAGAGCTGCACACCTTGAGCAACCACCTAAGCTAACCTATTTTTGCGCTGTTGTGCAGGAATTGTGCATTCAAGGGAGGCGTGGATGGGCGGCAACCCCTGTACTACTCTGGCTTTGTACCAGATGCCTCCCTCTACTCCCCTAGCGCCCCTGTCAACGACCAGATCAAAGAGAAGCCCCTCAGTGATGCAGAAGTGAAGCAGCTTGCCATGTTAATTGGCGACCAGATCTGGGCAAAGCTCTCTCCAAAACTGCCCTCACCTTCCACATCACTTCTCAACACAACAGCCGCCGCCCCTCCCACAAGCGCAAACACTACAGCCATCACACCGGCCATTAGCGCAAACAAAACAGCTGCTGCGCCTGTCATGAGCGCAAACAAAACAAGTGCCACACCTGCCACAAGCGCAGCCAGGTAAGCAAATCACAGCATCGGTGCTTACCAGGGGGAAGTATCAGCATGTCCCTTGTGCATGTTGCTGCATCTGCCATACGAGCTTCTACTGAATTCCTTACCTTATCTTATGTGCAGGAACCAGACAATCAAAGCCTCAGGCATCGATGGCAACGTGACTGGGCCCACTACACTGGTAGGTGTCATAGTTTGTTCATCTGCCAGAGTGATGTTCGGCTGATTGCAATATGGTCGTGCTCTCATCGACCGTGCAGCAGTCAGTATGCAAACTATGCCTAAGATTGCGTTGCTTCTTGCAGGGCTCCGGGAGTGTTAGCACTGAGTCAATTATGGCTATGTTTGGGTCAAAGGCACCAACTCAGACTCAGCAGGAGCAGGAGCAGACTAAGCAGGATAAGACTGATGCTACGACATTGAAAGCAAGCGAACAAGATCAACAGGCAATTACTGAGCTGGTGAGAGATGCCAAGATGTTATTGCAGTGTTTTTGCCCTTCTTATTGTCCTTGCTGTATGTGCTGCAAACCTGTCTGCCTGCCGTACCCACATGGGCAAAGCAGCATGCAGTTTCCTGATCTGCAATTGCTCCTATGCAGAGTAAGAGGACACTGCTTGCTGCTCTTGGACCAAGTGGCATTACCCCTGCTTCGACCCATGGATTGGTAAGCAGTCCTCGTCAGGTTTAGGCTTCTGAAGTAATGTACAATCAATCAATCCTTTTAGGAACCCGCAGTTGATATTCGCTTACAGACCAGGGACCCTGTGGCCCCAGCCGCTCAACCATGCCCTAACTAATGTATCTCCTCCTGCAGGGCACTGAAATTATTCAGGTAGCAATCCCGCCTGGGAAGATCTTCACTGCTGCTGAGTCTTCCATTGAAGGGGAAACAAACGCTGTCATCCGCAAGCCTGTTCCTGCAGAGCACATTTTACAGAATGTGGGCCCTGCTGGTGTGACTGCCCCCGGACTACGTGCATCAGATAGCATGGTGAGACGTCAGTGCCACCCACTATCATACCCAGTTTGGATGTGTTGTAAATGCCATGACGGGGATATTAGACCCAGGCACCTTCATCCTGGTGTAAGCAGACAAAGCATTCAAATGTTCTGGCTAGAAAAGGCTACCATTGACTAACTCTCCTGTGCATGCAGTTTGATGCCATTGACAGCATGCTTGCTGCCCTGGATGAGAAAAGAAACGAGCCTACCTTTGGGATTGCTGAACAGACAGAGCTTGGGGCAGCTCCTGTAGGCCCTGCCGGCTTCACACCCCCAGGCCTCAAGGTAAGATGAAATTCTCTCATGACTTCGGCATGCGCTGCTATCTCCATGCAGGCATGTTTCTGGGCATAATATAATAATTATTCATGTCTACATCCCGTTTTTGCATCCCGTTTACGGCGCTGTGCAACTTTCATCAACTTCCATCAACTTTCATCAACAGTTCACATTTCCCAAAAGGTACTCCATATCCTGACTCAATCCACCCTGCAGGGTGCTGGCAACGCTGGTTTCTCATGGGCTTCCTTTAACCCACTGGACCTACAACCCATGCGGAAGCCTCAGGAGGTATGTGTTGGCAACGGCTCTGTAGCAAAAAATGGATGTGCCCTCCTAGAATTGTCCATTGGCATCAGACCTTCCAGTGATCCATCACTGTTGGTATAGCAGCTGGCAGCGGCAGATCGCTCACATTGGGATTTGCTGACGATTGTTTCATTAGACCCTTGGACCCAGCTTACCAGAGGATTCTTGTCTGTTGCAGAATGCCGCAGCCCGGCGGTTGCTGGGATCACTGGGTGTTGCAGCACAAGCCATTGCAGATGCCACGGGCACCCTTTACGACGACACTCGCGTCCCAGCAAGCTCCCCTTCCGTTGAGCAGCAGGTGCTCCCAGCTCCAGCAAGTCAGGAAGACAGCAGCTTCCCTTTTGCCCAAGCCATTGCCGTGTCAACCAGTGCCATAAACAGCTCTGCAGTAGCAATGTCTCAATCAAGCAACAACAACAGTGGCGTCCTGGTTCAAACATACGCCCAAGCTCAAACCTCAAATCATGATAGCAGCGCTGATTTGCAGCAAGCAGATGCCCGTGCCACCGCCGCTGCTGCCGGTGCGGCTGATGAAAGTGCTGCTGGTGCAAGTGCGACCGATGTCACCACTGGTGCCGCCAATGCTGAAGCCGCTGCTGCTGCTGCAAGTGCAGCTGGTGGAATGGTGACTGGGGAGAATTCAGCCGAGGATGCTAGCGCAGAAACTACACAAAGTAGTGGAATCTCAGCAGCTTCAGCAGGAACTGCTACTGCAACTTTTGAGACTGCAACGCTTTGCTCAGCCCTACCAGGCACCGATGCTGTGAAGGATGCAAGCGGTCGGCTCTGGGGTTGGGAGAATGGCGAAAGCTGTGTGTACGAAGGCATGGCCGAGGCTGCAGCTTCTGCAAATGTTGAAGCGTCTAATAGCTGGGATGAAGCACCCAGGTAAGGACCGACATCATGTTAGAAGTCGCACACTTTGTTGTGCCTCTTGGCTGCTTCTTTTTGGGTGTTCTGCACAGTTTGTCCTAGTGATGGCATTTGCATGCGCTAGTGCAACTTGTCCTACAAGTATGGTGTGTCTGCTTCCTTGTCATAATGACAGTGTGCCCTTGTTTGCAGGTGTGGGAAGACAGTGAATGATCCGTCGGGCCTCCCTGCAATGGCTGATGCCAATGGGCGCTTATGGGTAGGTGCCAGTGCTGAACCATGGACTTAATGATTGGGATGGCTCAGAAGCATTATGCTGATTACAATATGTTGCTGTGCTTTAAGAACATGCCTTGCAACAGTATGGCATTGCTGCTCAGAGCAGTCACAAGAAGCAAATTGTTTTCATGCAGGGATACGAAGATGGGAGAAGCTGCAAATTTGTCCAGTCTGGTGTGACAACGGCTTCCAGCAGCAATGCCTCCACGGCTGGGATTGATACGACTGTCTCAGTGGCTTCTGCTTCAACCGCAAGTGCTACTGCTGATGCTGCATCCAACACGTCTGTCTCAGAATTCAGTGCTGTCTCAAATGCCGCTTCTCCCTTAAACATGACTACTTCCTCAGATGCTGCTGCCGAGCAAGCAAACCTTGCTACAGCTGCAAACAGCTCTGCTTCGAGTGCAACCAACCAAAGCACTGATGCCAGCTCTTCAGTGGCCTTTGCAACCGCTCAGTCTGGCGCTCAGGGAGGCGATGGTTCATTGACCGTGCAAGCATTCACAAACACAACAGGAGCTACTGCAATGACCATGGCAGCTGCGGGCTCAACAGCTCCTGATGCTTGATGTTAGCATTCATTGCAAGAAGTGATCCCATTGTACAATCGATCAGGCAGTGTGAAGGCCTAGGAGGGTACACTGCACATGGCCAATGCTACCCATAAGCTTGTTATGTTTCGTCGCTGCTGGATTGATGGGTAGCTGCATGGCTAGACTTTGTATGTAGTTCTGACACCTGTTCATTGTGTTTGTGTTCATAGTGTATTGAGAAACACAGATCATCATTTGCTGCATTGTGTTGTGCCATTTGCTGGGCAGTGGCTTTGTGGTTACAGTGACATTTTGTGATATGTGCTAGCAGCGGAATGCGTCAAAGGCTCCGCACCTCAAGCCTTATAGAAACAGTGAGGTGGAACAAAATTTGTGTGTTTTTAAGGAACTGTCTTCTTGGAACCGTGTCTCTGCGTGCTGAGTATATTAATAGCGTGCAGTGGAACCATGTGCCTTATGGATGAAACATGTAAACTCCGAATCCGATGCCAGCCATGCTTTATGGCCCCGTGGGATGAGTGTTCTAGAGCTCTAGTGGGAGATAATTGCAGACAGGCAAAAATCCGGGCAAAGAGCATCACGTGAAGGCTTATTAAATGACAGCTTTTCACAGAAAACGAGCACGGGTTACCTGTTCCTAAGGCAAATTATTGGATGGAGGATATCTGGCAGCATGCAGTGGTTTGGAGCCGGTTGGCTTTGGACAGACTAGGCAGTGCCTCAGCATTATTCTGACAGCCTTGCATCCCACCAGTGTTTTGTGGAAGGGCAGGCAGCATTGAAACCTCACACATCGGGCCAGGACATCCCTGCAGCAGGGAGAGAGGGAGAAGTATGCAGAGAAGGGGTGGCAACCCTTTTGCATATGCAAGGGCCTACTTACCCACGGCAGGTACTTCCAAGCTCTCGGCCACATCTGTCCTGGCAGCATCCTTTGACAATAAGTGCCCCCGGACTAGACAGCTAGGAAAGTAATATGTCACACTTTTGGGACAAGCAAAGGGCAGAAATGCATAACATGATAAGCTTTACTAAGCTCAGTCTAAACAAAATCATTAGTGCACATGTATCAGACAGCCAATGTCCAGGCTGGCTATTATAGGATGCCTGCAAAATTGTGGCGCCAGAATTGTGATGCCTGCAAATTGCGGCGCCCAAAAATGTGTCGCCCTGAATTAGGTTGCCCACCTCTCAGATTACACCTGGACCCCAAACTTTGATGCCTGCAAATTGCGGCGCCCAAAAATGGGTCGCCCGGAATTAGGTTGCCCACCTCTCAGATTACACCTGGACCCCAAACTTTGATGCCTGCAAATTGCGGCGCCCAAAAATGGGTCGCCCGGAATTAGGTTGCCCACCTCTCAGATTACACCTGGACCCCAAACTTTGATGCCTGCAAATTGTGTCGCCCGAAATGTGTCGCCCGGAATTTCGTTGCCCACCTCCCAGATTACACCTGGCTAGTTTTCTGAAAATGTAAAAATGTCATAGGAGGTGGTGCACTTTGGAGCAATGTGCACGTACTCTATGGTTTGGTCCAATTTCACCCCACCTGATGCAAAGGTATACAGCCAGGATGGAGGGGGTGGTCTGGTTGCTTGGCACATTGATGCTTATGAATTGATATCTGCATTCATACCTCTTGAATTTTCGCCTTAACAGTGGGCATGGGGTATGGCAGTATTTCGCAGATTTGTCTCATGGACATGCCCTCACATATGGCATCATATAGGATACATGTCTCCTCTGCAGTCCACCTGGCACGAGCTTGCTGGACACCTATGTTGTTTGCTGCGTCTTCCATTTGAGAATAGGTTGTGCCTGTGTACACTCTGTGTGCAAATACTGGCGGTTGGTACACTAAGAGGGTCCAACGAGTACGTCCTTAGTCGTTAAGCACTGCAAGCTTTGTTCAATGTCATTGATATATCCCATCCAAAAGTTTGCATAACAAAATCTTCTGTGCCCAGTTACCACACAAGGTTTTTTGTCATCAGTCCAAGGATGATAATTCAGTCCAATGATGATCGGCCCATGAGTGATGCGGCCATTGTCAGCGGCACGCCTAATGACGTCCCGGTCTCGGGGACGGCCCGAGTAGTTACAGTGAAGTCCAAGGTCGCACGCCGGAAGCAAGCCCGCAGGAAATCTAGAGCCAGTAGTGTAGCTGACCAGCTGCTGACTCTAGCTGCTGAGAGCGTTTGGTGACAACAATGCATTGTAGCTCTTCCACTTCATTTTGTTAAGAGATACCACTGCACAACCCTCGAGCATGCTGAGTAATCTATGGAGGCTACCAACAGCAAGTCTCAGCAGTCACTGTTTACCACCGGCTGGCCTTTGGGTGTTAAAATGTCAAAATTCCCAGACTCAGATAGGCATGCTGGGTAATCTATGGAGGCTACCAACAGCAAGTCTCAGCAGTCACTGTTTGCCACCGGCTGGCCTTTGGGTGTTAAAATGTCAAAAATTCCCAGACCGGATAGGCATGCTGAGTAATCTATGGAGGCTACCAACAGCAATTCTCAGCAGTCACTGTTTGCCACCGGCTGGCCTTTGGGTGTTAAAATGTCAAAAATTCCCAGACCGGATAGGCATGCTGAGTCATCTAGGAAGGCTGCCAACAGCAAGTCTCAGCAGTCATTGTTTGCCACCGGCTGGCCTTTGGGTGTTAAAATGTCAAAAATTCCCAGACCGGATAGGCATGCTGAGTAATCTATGGAGGCTACCAACAGCAAGTCTCAGCAGTCATTGTTTGCCACCGGCTGGCCTTTGGGTGTTAAAATGTCAAAAATTCCCAGACCGGATAGGCATGCTGAGTCATCTAGGAAGGCTGCCAACAGCAAGTCTCGGCAGTCACTGTTTGCCACCTGACAGTATGTTGGCTTGCTCTGGTACCACTTCTTCACTGCTACTGCTGCTGCGCTTGTGCATGTCGTGCTTGTCTTCAGAAGGTACGTCTGCATGTGTGGGCTTGCCTGCAAACAACACAGCAAGATATTAGTACTGCAGCACTGGAAAAGGTAGGTGGATCTGTAATGATGCTGTAGAGTTTTGGGGCATGCGCCATTGTTCAGAGCTTGTCATTGAATCATGCTTGCAGCTGCAATGCTGGATCCTCAGCAACACAGCTCCATACCTGATAGTATGTTGGCTTGCTCTGGTACCACTTCTTCACTGCTACTGCCGCTGCGCATGTGCAGGTCGTGCTTGTCTTCAGAAGGTACGTCTGCATGTGTGGGCTTGCCTGCAAACAACACAGCAAGATATTAGTACTGCAGCACTTGAAAAGGTAGGTGGATCTGTAATGATGCTGTAGAGTTTTGGGGCAGGCGCCATTGTTCAGAGCTTGTCATTGAATCATGCTTGCAGCTGCAATGCTGGATCCTCAGCAACACAGCTCCCTACCTGACAGTATGTTGGCTTGCTCTGGTACCACTTCTTCACTGCTACTGCCGCTGCGCATGTGCAGGTCGTGCTTGTCTTCAGAAGGTACGTCTGCATGTGTGGTCATAGCCATCAGCAATAAGCTTGTCATACGCTTTGGTGCCAGCTTGAGTGAGCAGAGTGTGTGTAGTATATGTCCAGTCCAGATCCTCGTCGTCAAAGAACAACTTGACAGTTTGAAGTCCTTCTCTGTCTTTGATGTCTTTTCCAAGTGCATCCTCTGTCAAGCCCTGCAGGATGATAGAGGATTGTATATATAACTTATATGAACACATTACAAGATAGTTGACAGAACATCCACTGACCAATCTTCGCCCTGCCGCTTCTCTCATCTTCTGGATATCTTCTTGTTTTGGGAACCGATTCTTATTTGCCCTCAGCGGCTTTGCTTCATACGTTGCTCCATACAGCTTGAGAGTTGTGAGAAGGGCAGTAACTATCACTCTAAAGGTGGCATGGTTGAAGCTACTGGCGTCTAACTCCTGGAGGATTGCGTATACAGGTATGACACAAGCATCTGAGAGCTTATTGCTATTTTCCAGGATACGATTGACCGCCTCGAATGTGAGCTTCGACAGGCTGGATGCAATAAGGCGGACCACTGGCAGTGCCCGGATTGTGTTTGCCATCACATCACAGTTATAAACAAGTCAGCAGTATCACTTGATCTTGTGGGAGTTGCCAAGAATCAGTGAATGGAATGACAGGGACTCAGCCAAACTGACAGTAGCACAACGACTTTACCGCAAGAAAGTTGACCGCAAGCTCGATACCGTTAGGAATATAAATATACTAAATATTTGTGTAACTTCCGTGGTTTGAATAGATGGTGACAGCCAATGCCGTTGGTTGATGACTGGTCACCCTCGGTACGGCAAGTAGTGACAGTTGACCAAGCATAAATAAATTCGCGGCAATTAGAAGCTGTTATACAAGTGTACATGCTTCAACTGATGTGACCCAGCCAAAGGAAAGCGTTCTGGATCGCCTTCTGACACAAGAGCCACACGCGCTCGCTTACTCGCTTTCACTCGTCGGCGCTTCCTGCTGTCAGATCGTCGCTACTACCATGGCCGATAGAACAATGCCGAAGATGAGACGAATGGATCGGTTTTACCGCATAAGCATCATTCTAAGTACAGACAGTATGCTTGAATACGCCGAGTCCTTTGTCGATCCCATGAAGCGACCTATACTAGATGCTGCAATCAAGGCAATCACGTGCAGCCACCCCTGCCCACAACTATTGACTATGTACCAGGAATTGATAGATGGTATCTTGCCTGCCCTGAACCCTTTCTTGATGCCATTGAGGACCGCCTTCAGACTTGCAGACTTTCAACATGAATCAGAAAGTGAACATCATCCCCAGTTTTGCAGTGGCCAAACCCCCAATGGCAGCAGCAGCCAGAAAGTACGCTCTCTTGCAACCATGGATACAGTGCTTCGGTCAGCTTATGCACCAGCTGCAGGTAAGTGGCTTCCATGCAAAGAGAAGCATGCCGAGAAGCCAAGCAGCAGTGCCAAGCTCCCCAAGTGCCAAGCTGAGATGCATGACGAGAAGCCAAGCAGCAGTGCCAAGCTCCCCAAGTGCCAAGCTGAGATGCATGACGAGAAGCCAAGCAGCAGTGCCAAGCTCCCCAAGTGCCAAGCTCCCCAAGTGCCAAGCTGAGAAGAGGAAGCTGACCTTCATGGAAATATGGCAATCAGGCAACGCGAAGAGAATCTGCGAAGCCATCAACAGCATGAAGATCCCTATCAACAAGGCGTCTATCAGCATGCCGCCAAGCAGCAATCTGCCTTGCATCAAGTCGCCAAGCAGCAAGCCGGCTAGCAGTGTTGGTAAGTCCTTGATACCTGTCATTTCATCACAGTAATCACTGCCAATCAACAGTGCCAGCAAATTCATCATAATTTGCAAGGCAAGGCAAGGCAATCAAGATATCACATCAGCGGAGTTTGCAATATGCTTTCAATGTATGTTCTACTGACCATTATTGTCCATTTGCAGGTAACAATCAGACCTACCCACGGGCAGTGCGGGCCCCCATTGCCCACGTAGACATCGCCATGGAAGATGTTGAACCAGCTTTGACTGATCATGTTGTTGGAATGGCAACTCAACATGCAGGTAAGCCGTTTTGTCTGGTCCAAAGCAAAAGTTACTTGATCCCCTGATGTATGCCGAATCCAAAGATGTGAGCATCAGCTGCAAGCAAGGGCACAGTAAGACAATTATAGGAAGATGTTAACCCTTGCAGCAGTAGAAGCAGGGCGATCCCAACAATTCATGCTTTATGTTGGTCCAGCCTTGGCACCCATCATGCAACTCTTCGGTGACTGCATCATCAAGCGGCGCAACCATCATGCACCTTCCAGAGCCTCCTTGACACAGCAAGCCTATTCTCACATGCAGGCGTTACAGCTCAAGGCGTGTCAAGTTGAGAGTGGAAGTGGAAGCCTGCTGCCAAGGTGCAACCACAGCAAGGTGCTACACTTGCACACCCTTCAGGTGAGCTTCTTTATGGCAATTTGACAGCATACCCTTGGCGCCCATCATGCAACTCTTCGGTGACTGCATCATCAAGCGGCGCAACCATCATGCACCTTCCAGGGTCTCCTTGACACAGCAAGCCTATTCTCACATGCAGGCATCACAGCCCAAGGCGTATCGAGTTCAGGGTCGAAGTGGAAGCCTGCTGCCAAGGTGCAACCACAGCAAGGTGCTACACTTGCACACCCTTCAGGTGAGCTTCTTTATGGCAATTTGACAGCATACCCTTGGCGCCCATCATGCAACTCTTCGGTGACTGCATCATCAAGCGGCGCAACCATCATGCACCTTCCAGGGTCTCCTTGACACAGCAAGCCTATTCTCACATGCAGGCATCACAGCCCAAGGCGTATCGAGTTCAGGGTCGAAGTGGAAGCCTGCTGCCAAGGTGCAACCACTATACAACCGCATGGAAGCTTCAACTGGATTGCCTGCATACTACCGCAGGAAGATTTCAGAAAGCGCAGGAATAATGCAGAACTACATTTCAGATTTTGTACCTATCAAGGAATCGGTCTTCTATTATGCTGCTATGCGCGAGATCCTATCCACACATCCACGACCAGAAGCCCTGAAGATGTACGAATCTATGATATGCGAATTACCTATGGCAAACCCCTTCTACATCCCGTTCATTGAGTCTCTTGAGCTTGCCAAAGTGCTAGCAGAAGTAGGAAGTGTACCTCCTTCCGTCAGCATTGATAGCACCATCAGCAGCGGTCGCCCCACAGGCAGCAACAATGTACAGCCTGGTGCAATGGTGACTGCAGGGCTGCATGGTTCCGCATCTCTAGGAGCTGCAGGTGTGTGCTTCAAGTAAAGCAGGGAGCCATGACAATCCCCTCCTTATGTCACATTCAGCAGCTGTTGTGATCCTCAATTACCATACATACCTCACTCTATCCTCGTTCCACTGCAGGTGCCTTCCGTGATGCTCCAATGCCTTTTACCAAGCGCTGCAACACTGTGACCACTGCTGAGAAGCCAAGCAGCAGTGCCGAGCTAATCATCAAGGCACAGCCCATCATCGCTCAAGCTAAGCAACTACGCTCATCGCTCAAGCTAAGCAGCAGTGCAAAGCTGTCTAACAAGTTCCATCTGGACAACTCCTACGAGAATGATCCCGTCTCTGTGAATGGCCCCTTCAAGGAAGAAGCCAATGTGGGCATTTTGCAGACGGGCAATGCTGAGGCCTTACTCCAGTGCTCTATTGATCCTACTCCAAAAGTCCGTGACATGACATCTGACAAGGCAGCAACAGCACCTGCAGTTCCACCTGTTGCCTATGGCCTAGCAGCCCTCAAGAGCAGCAAGCTGCCTATCAGCAAGCAGCCGGCTATCAGCAAGCTGCCTACCAAGAAGATGCCAATCAGCAGACTGCAGAACAACAAGCTGCATAGCAGTGTATGTAAGTCGTTGAATAACATAAGACAAGCGATAATTGCTAGCTTTGCCAGGACCACGCCTCACTACCTCAGTCCATCTTTTACAGCTCAACCAATTGTTCCTTTGCAGGCGATGCTCCAAGCTCCTCCACCAAGCGCAGTAAGACTGTCATTAGCAGCAGCCAGGCTACAGGCAGCAAGAAGCCATGGCTTGTAAAGGCGAATACATTGCTGTGTGACTCGGCTACTCCTCGAGCTTCAGGTATGTTTGAAGTATAAGCAAGGAGCCATGCCAAGGCTATTCTGCTGTCATATCCAGCAGCTATTGCACGCAGCTCTGACCATGTCCAATCCACTCTAGCATCCTTAACATCGAATACATCTATTCCTTTATTTGCAGCAGGTCCATCCTGTGATGGTCCAGGTCCTTCCATAAAGCGCAGTAAGACTGTCATTAGCAGCCACCAGGCTACAGGCAGCAAGAAGCCACGGCTTACAAAGGCGAATACAAGGCTGTGTGACTCGGCTACTCTTGGAGCTCCAGGTGTGTTTAAAGTATAAGCAAGGAGCCATGACAAGGCTATTCTGCTGTCATATCCAGCAGTTGTTATAATAATCATTACCATGCCTACCTCACTCTATCCCTGTTCCACAGCAGGTGCCTCTCGTGATGCTACACTGAGATCTTCCACCAAGCGCAGCAACACTGTGACCAGTATAAGCAGCCCGGCCACAGGCAGTAAAAGGGCAAGGCTGTGTGCCACTGCTGCTGCAAGTGCAAGTAATGCTGATGTGGCCTTGAAAGATTGCCTGGTAAGTGAACAGTGTATGGTGCCAAGCAACATTTGAAGGGCAATGATACCATCACAAACTGACAAATACCATGTTGTTGCACTTCAGGTCCGGGACATACTGAGTGACATCTTGGAGCGCACTATCAAAGACAACAGATGGACTGCAGCGGTGAACAATGCTCAGGCAAACCTGTATGTGCCCGGGTCATCTTACCACTCGAAAGAAAATGGGGAGGTCATACTGGGCAAGGCAGCAGCAGTGTTGAAGGCGGTTTTGGACCATGGCCTAACATCTGCTGACGGCAAGCCATTATTGTCAATGGCTGATGCACTGGCGGCATATGATGCCACAGCTGTTGCAACTCTACTGCTACTACTCAGCTGGGTCCCCAGTCATGCCATGGGCCTCGGAATTGCTGATGAAGCAAAACGCCGCCTGGGTGAAAACATCGACCGTGTCCAACCTGTTTCTTCATCACTGGCCGAGTCCGGCAAACCGTTCTACACTTTGGAGGTGCTAGATGTGCTATTGAAGCACATTGACGGTATGGCCCCTCACACAGAGAAGTCGCCCATGTTTGTGCTCGATGCTGGACCAATTAATACCAAGAATGCATCGGCATACAGGGGAGCAAAGTCAAACGAGAGGTCGGACCCTGATGACTGGGTGGGCCAGGTCAATGCTGCCATGCGGCACTTGGTGGATCTGATGGTAACTAACTTTGTAGCTGGAGGCTGCAATGTGATTGCCCATACGGGTGTCATCAGAATGCTGTGTGGGTGTGCTCTCCGGCAGCCAGGGGTGGTTGTCCCTCTATCAGCTGCAGGTGATGGTTACGAGATAATGTATCTCCCGCTCAAGGACCGCCAGACTGGTGTGCACACTGGCTTGATTGCATCTGGCCATTTGCGCCGCTTAGGTGAGTGTATGATCCATTCCAGCAAGATAAAATTCACATCAAAGTATGAATATTGATATACATGTATTGCCAATTGAACAGCATATACTGAAAAACATGTATCTGTTAAAACACTCAATTTGCAATGCAGGTCTAGATGACATTTGTGAACAGTTCTGGCCATCTTCTGGCCAACCTAAGTACACTTTGGGACCATTTGGTATCTGCGCCATCAAATCACCCTCTGGTGATCTGGGGCTTGTGGTGACTAGTCCCCATCCGTCCCATGCCCACATTGCAATGAAGAGTAGGGTTTCTTCACTTTCTTTGGACCCAAGATGCTGTTTGGCAATGTGCTTGGCAAGGGCGCTAATGGTGAACACAGAGGGCAATAGATTTAATCCTGTGTTGGACATCAAGGGCATGGGGATCATTGACGCGTATGGTGAGTGCGCAAATGAGTTGTAGGGAGGGTCGTCAGACCTTGGGTTGGTATGTCTGTACATTTGATCACCAGCAAGGAACAAACAAACTGGACCGATTTTTCTCCCCAGTGCATAGAGACAGCAATATTGTATGGTTAAGTGCAAGAGATCATAATACCTTACACCTTGGCTTCATGTTGCTGAATTTTCTCCCCAGTGCATGGAGACAACAATATTGCATGGTCGAGTGCAATTGCCAGAGATCGTACCCAAACTGACACCTTTGCTTCATGTTGCCCATGGAACGCCCAAGACACAGCACAAACAAGGTTGGAACAGACTGGGCTGACATGGCTCCCTGCTGGATGGACACAGACAAGGGCTGCAGAGGACCCAATCGGGGCAAAAGATGCAGTATCACGTGAGTGGTAAAGAGCTTATTCACTGCTTGTACTTGCATGCCTACACATCTGATCACCAGCAAGGCATAAACAATCTGGACTGGATTTTCTCCCCAGTGCATGGAGACAGCAATATTGCATGGTCAAGTGCAATTGCCATAGATCATACCCAAACTGACACCTTTGCTTCATGTTGCCCAGGGAACGCCCAAGGCACAGCACAAGCAAAGTTTGAACAGACTGGGCTAACTTGGCTCCCTGCTGGATGGACACAGACAAGGGCTGCAGAGGACCCAATCGGGGCAAAAGATGCAGTATCACGTGAGTGGTAAAGAGCTTATTCACTGCTTGTACTTGCATGCCTACACATCTGATCACCAGCAAGGCATAAACAATCTGGACTGGATTTTCTCCCCAGTGCATGGAGACAACAATATGGCATGGTCCAGTGCAATTGCCATAGATCATACCCAAACTGACACCTTTGCTTCATGTTGCCCAGGGAATGCCCAAGGCACAGCACAAGCAAGGTCGGAATTGATAAAAGCAGGAATAAGAAAAATGTCCCCTGCTGAGGTTTCAAGGGTCCGTAAAAACGGAGTCACAACCAGGGGGTGTCTTGTATTCAACAAAGTGGAGGAAGCAGTGATCTTCAAGTCCATCAAAGAGGAGTGGCCTCATTATCAGTTATGCCTGGCACTTCCTCATAGGGACCCGAGAAAGTTGTCACACAAACGTGCTGAAATGAAGATCAAGATGAACAAAGGCCTTTTATGAGGGCTACGACCCAACAGCTGGGATCTGCAACTTCCATGGCGACGGCCTCTGCCACAGCTACCAGTACCCCAATCAAGCACAGGTTGGTCCCTGCAAGCCCTCGACCTGCTCCAGTGAACGTCACAGCTTCCCCTGCCCCCAAGGCCCATCGCAAGCTTCGGAGCTAGGGTTTTAAGTCCCAGAGAGCAGTTTGAGGTGTTAGAGGCATTCAATTATGTACTGATTTTGTTAACGCACTGCATTCATTCTGCCAGATTGTCGGTGGGATATTTGTCTGCATTTTCTTCTGGGGATGTACACAACTTGCTAAGGTTACCATGAGTATATGCATTTGCCTAAGACGCTTCAACTGTTTTGGTAAGGGATGCTTTCTGCTATTTCTTGCAATTTACAACTGCCATGATGTGTCGGTAGATCTTTCACGGAGGACAAGGTGTAATGGGGAGAAGTTTCATGAGGCTAATATGAGGCTAATATGAGGCTAATATGAGGCTAATATGCTATATTCTTCTAGCTCTTCAAACAAGTGGCAGAAAATCATATGGGTTGACGTGCATGCTGAGGAGATCAATTGTTGTGGAAGATGTGGAAGATGTGGGGGTGTTGTGGAAGATGTTGGGGCTGGGAAGACAACATGAGTTTTGCCTTCAAGAAAGGGGACAACACCACCATGGCCTATTTGCGGTGCATATCAACACATAAAAACCAACTGGTGGTAAACAGTGACTACTGAGACTTGCTGCTGGTAGCCTTCATAGAGGACTCAGCATGCCCGATCTGAGTATGGGAATTTTGACATTTTAACACCTTAAAACCAACCGGTGGTAAACAGTGACTACTGAGACTTGCTGCTGGTAGCCTTCATAAAGCACTGCCATTCAGTGTCATTGGGTCAATTGTCAGAGGAAGCCTGGCTTAGTTATGGGCGATGAATTGTCTCAGCATCCTGTCACAGCTAGCAGTAATGGCTTTTTACCTCTTGTCCCTCGTCTTCACGCTTCCAGCCATAGTTTGAGCACAATAGGCTCTGTAGTCATTGTGGCGCCAGCAGGCCAACGTTCTGTTTTGGTAGGTGTGCTACTGCTGCAACTGGTCTGTCTTTGAATTCCGTCACTGCAAGCCTATTTGCTGATCAACTGCTTCTCCTCTAGATATAGAAAAAGAACAGAAGGAGGTGTAGCTTTGTCGCTAGACAGTGGGTTCTCTGGGGCAGACTGCTGTATGATACTTAGCTCTAAAAGGCGCTGCAGATCAAGCAACCCATGTCATCCTCTGGGAATTGCAAAGGCAAGCAGTGCATGTTCACCTGCCATGCCAATCAACAAATGCAAGCCTGTATCATCCTGACATCTTTTCAATGTTGCAGTAGTGCTTTGGCACCATGACAGCTGCAAGGTGGCCCACAGGCTGCAAATGAGCTTTGTTGATGCTATGCTCCATGATTGTGTTGCTTCTCCTTGTTCATCCTGCTCCTCAAGTAGAAGGTGAGTTTTAAATTGACAATAATAACATGGCCTCTGACACGAATCCTTCTTGCATGCCTGACATGCACTTCTTCCCTGCAGGGGGTTGCTTGCTCAGAGGGCGCATTCTACACCAGGCCAAAGGAGAAGCTGTGACCATTGAAGGCACTACTGTGACAAATCCTTCAGTTACTTCATGCTGCTACAAGAAGTAGCCCCTGTACCGGTACCTGCAACGGAAGCCTTTGATGCTGCTGAAGTTCCCAAAGATGCTGAACTACCTGGCAGCTATGGAACAACACATGCAGCTGCTCCTGAAGACTCCTGGAACACTGCAGCTATTTGCACAGCCCCCCTTGAGACTTCCAACTCAGTGATGGACAAGAACGGTCGGCTTTGGGGCTGGGAGAACCAAGTCAGTTGTGCCTACAAGACTGCTTCCACACCTGTTTATACTGCTTCAACAGCACCTGGGTGTGGTCCTACTGCCACCAACTCTGGCTTCAGAACAAAGGATAGCATGGGCTATAGCTGGGCCTTTGAGGATGGCCACTCATGTGTCTTCAGGGTGAGTACAGCATCGTCACTGTTCTAAACATTTGGCATGCCAGCTGACGCAAACACATCTTGCACACTGTTCCCAGCGCTTCGTTTGCTCCCTGCTGAACCTCTTGCAATTGTAATGCTGCAGGAGCCAGTTCAGAACAAGACCCGCAAGCTCATCGCTCTCCGCAAAGCTTCTCTCAGTGTGGCAGGTAAGGGGTATACACTGACACATGGACTACCCAGCTTGGCTTTTATTGTGGAAGCAGCAGATGCTACATGCTTTTTGCAGATCTCCAGATGAATGCCAAGGTGCTGCTCCTTGCAACATTTGTGGTCAGGGACGCAATCATGAGAGAAGAACATACTAACCAAGTCTGATCTTGCTGTGACAGGTCGTTTGCTTCAGGCTGGCGACCTTGGTGAAGCAGTTTCGATTGATGCACCTTCCCCAGACGTTGTCCCATCCTTTCAGTACACAGCTTCCAGCAGTGACGGAAACACCTATGCCAACATGCAGCCGATGATGCCTGAATCCATCAACGCTTTACTCCCGCCCAAGATGAAGCTAATGCGCCTGAAGCCACCAGTCCCGCTGTGCAGACCTCTCAGGCAGCTGATGGAGACATTGCCATCGACACATCCATTGCAGAGCCAGTGGCAGTTGATCCAGTGCCGCCTGCAACCAACGTGCCTGTTGCAGACTCCTGTGACAATGCTCCTGCCTGTGCAGCTGCTCCCAATGCAACAACCGCTGTACTTGGCAACAGTGGCAGGTTGTGGGGATGGCAAAACGGTGTTTCTTGCGCCTAGATAAAACGGCACCCAGCCCCATTTATGCTTTTGAGACCGCACCGGAGTGTGAACCTACTGGCGGGAGTGCTGAACTCATGCAAGACAGCATGGGCTGCTTTTGGGGCTATTGAGAGTGGCCACTTGTGCGTGGTCAAGGTGAGCGCGCAGTTCCTGAAGAAGATGACTGCAATGGCAGATCAAGGGGCGAGAGCATTGATCATGTGCCAGCAAGGCAACCAACAGACCCAGCGCTAACACAAGTGCTCCTGACACTGTTGGGCGACTGAGGGGTTGGGACAGCCAGAAAACAGGTAAACTTGCTCTTAGCCATGTCACCATTGTGTTGATGCACAAGCATGCACTGTCAAAGGCTGCACACCTTGAGTAACCAGCTTAGCTGACCTCTCTTTGTGCTCTTGTGCAGGAGCTGTGCATTCAAGGGGGGTGTTGATGGAGTCCAACCCCGGTACTACTCTGGCTTTGTACCAGATGCCTCCCTCTACTCCCCTATTGCCCCTGTCAACGACCAGCTCAAACAGAAACCCCTGAATGATGCAGAAGTGAAGCAGCTTGCCATGCTAATTGGTGACCAGATCTGGGCAAAGCTCTCTCCGAAACTGCCCTCACCTTCCATGTCACTTCTCATTACAACAGCCAGCACCCCTGCCACAAGCGCAAACAAATCAGCCGTCACACCCGCCATAGCACAAACAAAACAGCTGCTGCGCCTGTCATGAGCGCAAACAAAGCAGCTGCCACACCCGCCATAAGCGCAGCCAGGTAAGCATGTACTCCTTGACTGCATCTATGGTTACAAGAGGGAAATATCAACATGCTCCTTGTGCATATTGCTGCATGTGCCATCGACGAGCTTGTACTGACTTCCTTATCTTGTCTTATGTGGAGGAACCAGACAATCAAAGCCTCGAGCATCGATGGCAACGTGACTGGGCCCACTACACTGGTGGGTGTCATACTTTGCTTGGTTTGCATTTGGATAGCAGCACATGACCTACATCTTCTGATTCCCAAAGTGCTGTTGTGCTGATTGCAATCTGGCCGTGCTCTCCCATGATGGTTATGGACCGTGCAGCAGTCAGTATGGAGGATCATCAAACTATGCTAATATTGTGTTGCTTCTTGCAGGGCTCTGGCAATGTTAGCACTGAGTCCATTATGGCTATGTTTGGGTCGAAAACACCAGCGGAGGAGACTAAGCAGGCATAGACTGATGCTACAACATTGAAAGCAAGCGAGCAAGATCAACAGGCAATTACTGAAACTGGTGAGAAATGCCATGATGTCCTTGCAGTGTCTTTGTCTTCTAATCATCCTTGCTGAGGATACTGCAAACCTGTCTGCCTGATTCACTCACATCGGCAAAGCAACATGCAGCTTCCTAATCTGCATTCTCTCCTGCGCAGAGTAAGCGGACTCTGCTTGCTGCTCTTGGACCAAGTGGCATCACCCCCGCTTCAACCCATGGATCGGTAAGCACTTCCCAGCAGGTTTAGGCTTCCGATATATTGCATAACCGACCTGTCCAGACTAATGTGTCTCCTCCTGCAGGCCGCCGAGATTATTCAGGTAGCAATGCCGCCTGGGAAGATCTTCACTGCTGCTGAGTCTTCCATGGAAGGGGAAACAAATGATGTGGTGCGCAAGCCTGTTCCTGCAGAGCACATTTTAGAGAATGTGGGCCCTGCCGGCGTGACTGCCCCTGGATTACGTGCATCGGATAGCATGGTGAGTTGTCATTGTGGCCAACTGCCGTGGCCGATCCAGAACTTTTAGATGTGCTGTCATGCCAGGACGGAAGTTAGACCCACCATCATTGATGTGTAAGCAGACCTGTCCTGGCTAGAAAAGATATTGTTGACTGACTCTCCTGTGTGCATGCAGTTCGATGCCATCGACAGCATGCTTGCTGCCCTGGATGAGAAGAGAAATGAGCCCACCTTCGGAATTGCTGAACAGACAGAGCTTGGGGCAGCTCCTGTAGGCCCTGCCGGCTTCACACCCCCAGGCCTAAAGGTAAGACCATATGAGGGTGAAATTGAGAACTTCTCTGGTGACCACTGTGATTGCCCTTGGCATGCGCTGCTATCTCCATGCAGGCGTGGTTCTGGACATGATTTAGAATCATTCATGTTTACATCCCGTTTGTGCTGCTGAGCAACTTACATAAACTAAAGAGTTGCCATTTCAGAAAAGTGCTCCATATCCTTACTCAATTTACCCTTTGTTGCCTGCAGGGTGCTGGCAATGCTGGTTTCTCATGTTCGTCCTTTAACCCACTGGACCTACAACCCATTCGCAAGCCTCAGGGGGTATGTGTTGGCGATCGCTCTGTAGAAAAACATAGATGTGCCTTCCTAGAATGCTCCGTTGGCATCAGACCTTCCGTTGTATCCATCACTGTTGCTATGGCAGGTGGCAGCCGCAGGCTGCTCACATTTAGGACTTGCTGACGATTGTGTTCCAGACCCTTAGGCCCAGCTTACCAGACGATTCTTGCTGTTGCAGAATGCTGCAGCTCGCCGGTTGCTGGGATCACTGGGTGTTGCAGCACAAGCAATTGCAGATGCCACAGGCACCCTTTATGACGACACTCGCGTCCCAGCAAGCTCCCATTCCGTTGAGCAGCAGGTGCTCCCAGCTCCAGCAAGTCAGGAAGAAAGCAGCGCCCCTTTCGCCCAAGCCATTGCCGTGTCAACCAGTACCGGGAACAGCTCTGCAGTAGCAATGTCTCAATCAAGCAACAACAACAGTGGCGTTCTGGTTCAAACATACGCCCAAGCTGAAACCTCAAATCATGATAGCAGCGCTTATCAGCAGCAAGCAGATGCCCATGCTGCTGCTGCTGCTACTGCTCATGATACCAACGCTGCTGATACCAATACTGCTGATGCCGGTGCGGCTGATGAAAGTGCTGCTGGTGCAAGTGCGACCGATGCCACCGCTGGTGCCGCCAATGCTGTAGCCGCTGCTGCTGCTGCAAGTGCAGCTGGTAGAATCGTGACTGGGGAGAGTACAGCCGAGGATGCTAGCGCAGATACTACACAAAGTAGTGGAATCTCAGCAGCTTCAGCAGGGACTGCTACTGCAACTTTCGAGACAGCAACACGTTGCTCAGCCCTACCAGGCACTGATGCTGTGAAGGATGCAAGCGGTTGGTTCTGGGGTTGGGAGAATGGCAAAAGCTGTGTGTACGAAGACATGGTGAGGCTGCAGCCTCTGCAAATGTTGAAGCGTCTAATAGCTGGGATGAAGCACCCAGGTACGGACTAATATCCCACCAGAAGTCCCAGACCTAGGAAACCTCTTTGTTGTACCTCCTGCTTGCTTCTTATTGGGTGTATTCTGCACAGTTAGACCTAGTGATGGCATTTGCATGCGCTAGTGCAACTTGTCCTACATGTATGGTGTGTGTCTGCTTCCTTGCCATAATAACAGTGTGTCCTTCTTGTTTGCAGGTGTGGGAAGATGTTGGGCGATCCCTCCGGCCTCCCTGCAATGGCTGATGCCAATGGGCGCTTATGGGTAGGTGTCACTGCTGAACCATGGATTTCAATGATTGGGATGGCTCAGAACCATTATTCCAGTAACATTATGATGCTGTATCGTGACTTTTGCCTTGCAACAATATGGCGCTGCTGTTCAGATCAGTCACCAAAAGCAAATTGTTTTCCATGCAGGGGTGCGGAGATGGGAGAAGCCGCAGATTTGGCCAGTCTGGTGTAACAACGGCTTCCAGCAGCAATGCCTCCACGGCTGGGGTTGACACAAAGTGTCTCAGTGGCTTCTGCTTCAACAGCAAGTGCTAGCTGCTGATGCTGCATCCAGCACGTCTGCCGCACAAGCCATTGGTGTCTCAAATGCCGCTTCTCCTTCAAACATGACTACTTCCTCAGATGCTGCTACCAAGCAAGCAAACCTTGCTATAGCTGCCAGCGATGGTTCAGCGGCCGTGCAAGCATTCACAAACACAACAGGAGCTACTGCTATGACCATGGCAGCTGCGGGCTCAACAGCTCCTGATGCTCACAGTCATTGCAAGAAGTGGTCTAGTTGTACAGATGGTCAGGCAGTGCGAAGGCCAAGGAGGGCACACTGCACATGGCCTATGCTATGCATAAGCTTGTTACATCCTGTCTCTGCTTGCTTGTTGGGTAGCTGCATGGCTATACCTGTATGCAGTTCTGAAATATGTTCTTTACTTTTGTCTGCCTTCAATAGCATAGACATTTACATACCTTCATTTGCTGCATTGCGTTATGCCATTTGCTGGGAAGTGGCATTGTGATGTTTTTCTTCTTGGGGACGGTCATCCTGGCAGCTCATCTCTGCATTCCCAGTAATGACTATGTGGGGTGGTTGAGCCAAGTGCCTTTTGGATGAGAGTGTTTTTTTGGATGTTAAGTGGCACAGACTATGGCCCGCTGGGATTGATGTGGATGGTGCTCTGGAGGTCTAGTGGGATGAAACTGCAGGCAGCCACAATTGATGAAATGGCCCAAATGAATGCCGACTCGGCGGCCATAGTAACCGGCAGCTTCGCATAAAAAGTATATCTGCTTGTTCCTAAGGGCCACCTAGCAAATTGTTGGAGGATGTCTGGCTTCATTCAGTGATTTGCCACAGTTTGCTGTGTGAAAAACGGTAAGGGATCCGTGTAATCCTTACACCAAGGAACCCTTCCCACAATCCCACGCTGGAGAACGATACACGGTCTCCTCGCGTAGCTCTCTCTCTCTCTCTCTCTCTCTTGCTGTCTGAATGAGGCAGGGGCGGTATTCTGACAGCCTTGCATAACACGGTGTTTGGGGCTGGGCAGGCAGTCTTGAAACCCACATGTGACCAGAGGCATCTCTGCAGCACTCTCCCACAAAATATTGCCAGATTCATCCGTCAGAAGCCTCTATCCGTCAGAAGCCTCTAAGTGCTCCCTGAGTAGAAAGCTATGAGTAATGTCTGTGTGGTATGCATTTCCATTCATACACAATGCACGGTAGTACCGGGAGCCTGGCTCACTTACAAAGGGGACCCCAATCACACGTTGCCTCAGCAGTCGCCAATCACACGTTGCCTCAGCAGTTCTCCTTATCATTCACAGCAGCGGCCAATTGTTCATATGCAGCAAGCACCTGCCGGGGCGGGGAGGGAGCATTAAGGAAGAAAAAGAGTACTGAGCAGCCTCCAAAGGACCTCATCAGCAGACTCAGATAAGAACCCATATATAAACAGTTTTGCAGCCAGACTGCCATGCCGGCAAGAATTCCAACACTTGATTATACCGTTCACAGATCTTAGCCGGGGGCATCCTTAAGTTCACCTTCAAGGAGCACTCGTCATGAGCACCAGTAGCAGCTCAGTCTCGCCATCACTGGACCATTGGATGTGCGCCCTCCTTCCATCCCGCCAACAGTTACTTATAGTTGTTGAGGATTGAATAGCATCCATATCCACAAAAGGATTGAAGGGTTCCAGTGCTCAACCCTCTCACAGTGCAGTCAAAAAGCCACTGGGGCACCTTCAGCCCTGAAACATGCATCTTTGGCCAGATATGATGTTTTTTCAATGACACAATCGGCTGTTTGATACCACGCTCAAAGCAATTGTAATCATCCTGGAAACAACCTTGCTCAACATCATATACTACGCAAGCCTTTCATCCTTCATCCTGCACACGCATCCTTCCGGGCAGCCCATTTCATCCAGCAGCAATGGAAGCCCTGTGCCAGCATGCAGGTAGCTGTACCCATTGTGGGGTCATACATCAAGCCACGCGGCCATAAAACTTGCACCTATAGAGTAGGACAAATGCAGCACAGTCTCTGCAAGGAGGAGCAATCATGCCTGTACCTCATATGCACTGGATTACAGCCCAGTCTAACACCCCTTAGACAGCTGCTCGGACCTCTATCCAAGTAATAACTCTTACACATATCGAACGTGGGAGTCAAACCGGCGCCGGCTGCAGCAAACACTCAGTCAGCTGTAACCGTCCAGCAGCCTTGCAGTGTTGCTGGTTGGCAGCTCCTGCCTGCACAGGCACCCCCACTGCAGCCAACAGTACCAGGGGCAATACTGGCAGGTTTTGGGGCTGGGAGCTAGGACCACATCAGTTGTACGTAAAGGATGCTTCAACCCCTTGATGAATACCGCTTGCCCACATATCCATGGCTGTGGAGCTACTGCTACCAGGGTTGGCTCCAGAAAACGTGATAGGGCAACGCAATGGGCTTGGCAAATTGTGTCTCTTCAGGTTGCGTACACACAGCAGCAGCCTTTGGCATCCTACATACCACTTGGGAGTTTGGCATGCCAGCCAATGCAACTCACATTCTGACTGATGCACCTAGTGCTGTTACCACCTGCTCCCCCTGTGTTTTGCACTGAATATCATGCAACTGCTTTGCTGCAGGCTCCGCTGTATAAGAAATACAAATGTTTACCAATAGCAAAGTCTTCTCTCTGTATGCAAATGTGCTGCAAGAAAACAAAGGCTACCCATGTTTGCTTGTTGTGTAAACCAGCACAAGGTCCATATACTTCTTGCCTATCTGCAAGTATATTGGTGCATGCTGTCCCTCATCACATTGACGCTGCAGCGGTTGAGGGGCAGTAATCCAACCAGGCATATAGTTCACTAGTTGTCAATGCTGTGGCGTGCAGGAGCTTTGCTTCCGCTCGTAACCTCACACAGGTGGTGATGAACAGCGTGTTTTAACGTGAAAGTCCCTACTTGTGGCCCCAGCTTCCAGTCCACTACTTACAGCAGCAATACTAGACACGTACTCTAACATGCATCCATGAACAACTGCAGAACTACGATCCTTTGGATCCACCAACTTTTAAGGTACGAGCAAGCCAGTATTGCCAGTGCAGCAGCACATGTGCAAGGCAAGCGATCATGCCTGAACTGAACTAGTCCAAATGATTTGGAATGACAAGTATTGCAAACACCCCTCAGGCACTTGCTGGAGGCACTGTCTTTGACACATTGCTGCGCAGCCGGTGGCAGCCGACCCAGTAGTAAAGCCTGCAGCCAACTAATGTGGCAGCCTCCTAGCACCCCGTTTCACATGAAACATGGCAACAGACTTGCGCATAATTAAAAATACTGGTCATAGGAGGAGAAATATGGCAGTGTTTGTGCTCATGATGGGCAAGCATCGGATAAGCTCACCAGCCATGCAGCCCTTGAATTAAGGCAGTCTGCTGAGGGAATGTTGCTGGGGCACTCAGGATGTGACTGCCTGCAGCAGCACATATGCCACTGCTGATACAAGCGCTGATGGGAAAGCTGAGCATATTTAAAGTGGGTTTCGTAAAATGCTTCCTCCAGTACTTAGAGTCTGCATTGTTCTTTTATTAGGGATGTGAAGCAGGCGCATGCATAACCTCATGGCAAAGGTTCATACAAGCCACTATGCACTGTGCAAGTTTGTACCTGCCTTACTTTAGTGGCTTAGAGATGCAATTAAAGCCAACGCTTGATGGATCTAACCTTCCTCTTCCCTATCTAGCGTGCATGCCAAGGACTAGGTGATGCACGTATGGCTGCCAAAAGGGCAACTGTGACAATTGCATACCTCAAACTCTGCAGCAGACATTGGACGCTGTGTACTATCGGCCCCTACATGTTTCAGCTTGTGCTCAGTGAACTCGTCGTGCAGGCTATCCATACTGGGCTAAGCAGGCCCTGCACTGCCTCAGCAGACGGCCCCAGCCAGTCGTCACCGCCGCTTGGCAAGTCTCCGCGCGGCACTTCGGAAGCTTCATATGCAGCTTTAGCGCTGCTGTAGGTGCCGTATGAACCATGCAGACTCTTGCTAAGGACTTTGCGGCACTGTGCAAGCAGCACTACAGCAGCACTCACCAACCATCAGCACCGGGGTCACTATTCGGCCGAGTGAGACTCCGGCTTTCAAATTTCGCGCTTGTGGAATTGTGGAAGCTTCCTGAATTGAAAGTTCGCTAAATCCAGCTTCCCATATAGGGCCTTCAGTCAGCCAGAGCCTCGTATTCGGTCGGTAAGCCCTCTCACAGGTCAACGGCCAGCAGCAGTTCGTGCGTGGTCAGTCTTCAACTTACACGTTTCAACTAACTAACTCGAGATTCCTCAGGCCTCTTGCCACTGGTGCAGCACTCTTATCAGAGTATTGTCTTTAAGCGGACGTGCAGGTTGTAGAGCGTAGCTTCTGAGAACTCCTCCAAGATGGCTCCTCTATCAGGGGAAAAGCACCGAAGGAGCCTTGGTGGTACCCATTACGCTTGGCGTCTTCAGTGGGCTTCAATGGCTATGCTTCTGGCTCTCTGTATGACAGCAGATGGTGAGCTTATTTAGGGCCTGATGCGGAAACATGCAGTGCTCATTTTTTTAGCACTCTAGCTAGCTCTGCAGCTTAGCAGGCGCATCGTTAAAACCAAAAAAGAGGAAAGCTCAGACAGTCTTTTTTTGCTTGCACCATCTGCAGCCGGAGTGATTGCTTGTGACTAGAAGCAGCTTCACAATGTACCGCATTTTCAGTGTGTGGGCCTCCAATAAAGAGCTTTAGCTTGCTGTACTGACATGCACGTCTCTCGTTGCAGCAGGGCGTCATCTTGCAGCCTCGGTCAGAGCAACCTCTGTATCAACAGGCGGCACGGCCGTGTCAAGAAGCCAGGGTTCTGGCAACGCTACGATCGAGACTGTGGCATTGTCTGAGAAAAATGGGACTGCAGTCGCCAACAAGGAGTGCCACGACTGCAACGCAACTCTCGTCACTGTGTCTGTTGGCAACGACACTGTTACCCTTGACTCAACAACTCCAACAACAGTAGCTCCTCGACCAGTGACGTGGAACACAGTACCTCGCTGCAACAGCACTCCAAAGGCGTCTGGTGAGGAAATCGACAATTATGGAAGGTGTTGGGGCTGGGAAGATGACAGGACTTGTGCCTTCAAGAAGGAAGACAACACCACCATGTCCTGCTCGCGCAAGCAGCAGGTAATAAGAGATGTGGTAGAGTCTGCTGTGCCTTGCATAATCAGCACTAATCTTGGTAACTTCCTTTTGCAGAAGCCAGGCCAACAGAGGCGAAGGCATCTCATGCAAGAGGTGGCAGAAGACCGTTTCCTCTCAATCCCCAAGTGTAATGACCTGCCCTCTCCAAAGATTGCTGTTCCAGATACCCAGGGCAGGTAAGCTCCAGTTGAAATGATTCAGTGAAGCATGTGCCTGTTATCAGCCTAATCCTTTGCTTACTGTTCCTGAAGATACTTTTTTAACTTGTTATCAATGTACTTGCAGGCTTTGGGGCTGGCAGAATGAGACCAACTGTGGCTTCAAGGATGATGCCAATGCTCCTATCTTCTACCCAGGGTACCAGCCTGCCTCGTGGCTGCACTCTCCTGCCTGTGCAGAGCCTCCATTTGCAGTCCAGTCTGCAGCGGTAAGCACTTGCTGCCTGTTGATGGCGAGGCAATGCTTCTTCAATCCAGGCAAAGCCCAACGCGTCGTCTCAACCCTATGTATTTGCATGCCATGTGACTCTGCGGTGCACCTGCATCCAACGTACAACAAGCTCTTGTATTTCGTGACCGCAGGACTCAAATTACAAGGTGTGGGGCTGGGAAAATTGGAAGCTCTGTGCCTACAAAGATGATCAGCAGCAACCCATTCCTCTCAACCGTATGATCAACAGGCTGGAGTGGAACGATGCCACACCCTGCAAAGCCACCCCGACCATTGACAACAGCGAGCCCGATACTACACGCCTCCATCTGTGGGGTTGGGAACTGGACAGGTATGAAGACAAGTAGCAGACATCATCACAGTGTACATGGACATGTCTCTCAACATCAACATATTCCTGCAGGAACTGTGCTTTCAAGGACAGAGCCACCCAGGAACCACTTTATTACGATGGCTACCTTGTTCCAGCTGGCCGGTAAGTAGAAACGCTGAGGGCTGCACTGCTGCACTTCTGCACTGTTCTGGCCTCACTCCACGAGGTTCTGCTGCAGGGCATTTGATGCTGCTGAGGATGGTTCTGATGGTGATGTGACAACAATGGCTATTGCTGGTGAAGTTCTTTCAGATCAGTCTGCCGGGGTTCCTGGCACACTTAACCTTGCTGGTCAGGAGGTCACACCTGAGATTGAAGGAGAAACTGCCAACCCTGGATTTGCAACAGGTGGTTGGTTCATTGGCCGGGTAAGTGAAGCATCGAGCGATCTTGTGGTATCACTTTCTGATACCAAGACTTTGATGGTAGGAAAGCCAGTGACCTTAACTCGTTCCTTGCACTCTATTCAGCACGAAGCTGAATCGTTTGAGCCATTGCACATCACCTTTGCCATAGCCACAGTGCTTGACAGTCATAGGATTGAGATGTGGATCTTTCAATCACTCTAAGGAGACCAACTTGACCCTACCATCCTGCAGAAAAGCGACCCCACAGATGAGGAACTTGAGGTTCAACCACCGAGCCAATTGCCACCAGCAGCACAGGGAGGCCCTGCGGACTCCTCAGCCCCTGCAACATCCAATGCAGCTCCTGCTGCTGGCCCTGATGCAAAGGTATACTGTAACACCGGATGACTCATGTGTTATGATCTACGCCCGGCTGCCAACTCTGTCGGACTTCCTGAAGCAGCTGATGATGAGTACTTGACACCACCTACCCCCAACTGATAACTGCTTTTTCTTCCTGCAGGATGGCCGTAGGAGGGAACTGCTCTCAAGGGCCCATGCTACTGCGGTTGCCGTCTCTACTGGCGGCCGTGCTCATGCCACATCACAAGCATCATCTAAGGGTAATGGTACAGCGGTGTCAACTGCAGCCGCTGTAGCAAAAAACAATGCTACAGCTGAGGCCAACTCCAAAGCTGCAACAGACGGTCCAGGATCATCACTTGCAGTCTCCAACTCCCTGGCCAAGGCTGATGCCAATACCTCAACAGTTGTGTCTCAAGCCACAGCTGAAGCCACATCCACCAAAGACCATGTAGCAGTTTCCCTTGTCAAGGCCACTGCTGACAGTCAGCACGTGGATGTCCGGTGCAAAGGTGTGGCTCTGGACAATCACACAATAGAGCACTGTCCCAAGGCTGATGTTGAGGCCCATGCGGATGCCACAGCACTGGCCAAAGGGAATGTATCAACACGTGGTGCAGGTAGGCTGGTGGCTGCAGGCACATAAAGGCAGTTTCTGCCATTGCAACATTGCATCTTTGTCATTGCAACATGCGCACTCACCGACCCCTTTTTTTTGCAGGAGCAGCTACTGCTGCCGCACAGGCAACAATTGGCACATCTGCAGGGGCTTCCAGCGATGCTAGCGCAAGTGCTACTGCCAATGCATCTGCGACCACCAAGTCTTATGCCTCCGCAAATGCAAACAGTCAGGTCTCTGTGGATGGTCCTGGTCATGCCTCTGTCACATGGACCGGCTCACCTGCTTGCAGGAGCCCACCTACACAACTGACTGCTGTTCAGGTAGGCCCTCTTACTAGTTTAATGGTGGTACTAGGCAGCAGCAACAACAGCATGAATAACTAGCTGACCTCATCACTACTTGTTGCACGCAGGATCAAGAATTCCGTCTGTGGGGCTACCAAGACAGCTCTCCCTGTGCATACAAGACTGCAGACCAGAGCCCCATCTATTACACAGGATACAAGAGGGTCACAGTGGAAAACACGCCAAAGTGTGAGGGTACACCCGGTGAAGATGCGAAGGTGGACAGCAATGGTCGCCTCTGGTAAGCGTGAACCCAACTCAGCATTCCAGCTCAATGTACACTTGCATAGTTGTTCTGCACTACTACATTCTTTCTGCAAGCAGGTATGCCATCCATGCATAATATCTTGAGGAGTTGTTAACCCTTTGCTATGTTGTCAATTGCAGGGGATGGCAGAAGAATACAAATTGTATCTATGCTAAAGGTGCCGCCAAGGTTGTTGTGGGTGCTGAAGCAAGGACAAGTGCTGGTGCTGCTGCAAATGCTGTTGTGGGTGCTGAGGCAACGACAAGGTCTGATGCTGCTGCCAATGCTGCTGCGGGTGCTGAAGCCACGACAAGTGCTGGTGCTGCTGCAAATGCTGCTGCGGATGCTAAAGCAACGACAAGTGCTGGTGCTGCTGCAAATGCTGCTGCGGGTGCTAAAGCAACGACAAGTGCTGGTGCTGCTGCCAATGCTGCCGTGGGTGCTGAAGCCACGACAAGTGCTGGTGCTGCTGCCAATGCTGCTGCGGGTGCTGAAGCCACGACAAGTGCTGCTGCTGCTGCCAATGCTGCTGCGGGTGCTGAAGCAACGACAAGTGCGACTGCTGGTGCTGCTGCAAGTGCTGAAGCAGTGGCGGTTGCAAGCGCTGATGCTGGCAGCAATGCTCCTGCGGATGCCACTCTGGGTGCTGAGACAATAAATGCTAGCGCTGTGGCTACAGCTGTGAGCATTGCTGCCCCAACTGCTACTGCACATGCAGCTGCAACTGCTTCTGCAAGTTCAACTGGGAAAGCAGGTAAGCAGGTATACTGTGTTGATGTGGATGGCACTTTTCCGCCTGCACATGAAGCTGTAATGGTTTCAACAGCCGAGTGCTGCCCACTCATAATTGGCAAATGAACACCAATGTTCCATTACAGTTCCTTTCCTTAGACGTTGTGGTTGCTGCCGCAGGGCCTCAACCTGCCGATGAACCGGCTCAAACCCAGCAGGCCATTGCTACGGCCCAGGTAATACTCCGGATGGTGGCAGCGTTAAGCTTACAACAAGTGATATTGCTTGCAATGTGTGTGTGAATGTTTAAGCTTCTGTTCCACTGCTGTTCACTCAGGCGGCATCGACAGCTGGTGCCAGGCACTTGAGAGCTGCAGTTGCCAGTGCAAGTGCAATTGCTGTCGCGAAGAATGGTGGCACCGCAGTTGCCATTGACCATTCTAAGGCAACCGCCAAGGATGGGGCCAATGCTCTCTCCATCTCGTCATCTAATGCTATTGCCAACGGTGAGCACTGTGTATTGGAGCTGTGGGCACTTTGCAGATGTTGAGCAGCAGCCCATTCCTCTTCATTGTGTTCTCATTAGCTACTGCCTTTGCTGCTGTTCAGGCAATCAAAGTGCTGTCTCCATTGTGACGTCTGAAGTTGAGGCCAATGGTGATGATGCTGCATGCGTTGTGTCTGGTACTGCTGTGAACAACGTTACCATCAAGGGATGTGAAAAGAAGATCAATGATGCCTCGTTCAACAAGCAAGACAGGCCCAAGAACACAGCGTCTGCAACCTGGAGCAATGCACCTCCATGCTCAGAAGAGCCCACTGCCAGCAATAGCGAGGCCGACTCTCAAGGCAGACTGTAAGTGTTACAACTCGCTTGAAATGTCTATGGTCTGGGAGATTCTGCTAGGCATATGCTCACAATGGCGCAACGCCGTGGTTCCTTGTAACCTGTACTGTACTGCAGCACAATGACTGGAGTAATTTTACCCAATGCAAGTGTCTGATTGATCTGTGCAGGTGGGGTTGGGTCGCTCCTACTGTCCAGAGCTCTGGCTACAGCTGTTCTTACAAGGAACCTGTCACTGGGAAGCCCCTCTTTTATGAGGGCTACAACCCGACAGCAACCACCACTAATTCTTTTGCAGCAGCCAGCTCAGATGAAGGAGCAAACGTACTTGCGGCTGCAACCCTTGTGCCAGCATCCACTATCAGTGGTCAGCTTTCCTCGCAGACCGTTGCCTCTGTAGTGCCAGACTTGGCGTTCCTGGATGGGCTTGCAGCTGAGTCTCTAGCTGAAGACAAAATCAAGGATTATGCTGCAAAGGCTCAGGCCTATGCGGCGGACGTGAGTTCATCTATCCGGCAGGTGTCCTTGGCCGCACAGCAGCAGGCAACTGCACAGTAAGTACCTCGGCTAGTGGCAAGCACTATGTGCTGTTGACCCAAAAGCATGAATGCCCATCTAAGAGTGCGTAGGCCTGCCAGATGAACCTACATGTATGTGGGCTTTTTGCCTGTGAAATGCTTCTTTGTGCGATCATAGCTGCCTGAATCAAGCCGCAATGTTGCTGTCTGCAGGTGGGCCCTTCTGCGAGCACAAGCCTTGTCTGCAGCCCACATTGCCAAGACTCAAGCTCAGATGGCTCGAACCATTACCACAATACTTGACAAGTTCCCCTTGGGATCTGCAACTTCCATGGCGACGGCCTCTGCCACAGCTACCAGTGGCCCAATCAAGCACAGGTTGGCCCCTGCAAGCCCTCGACCTGCTCCAGTGAACGTCACAGCTTCCCCTGCCCCCAAGGCCCATCGCAAGCTTAGGAGCTAGGGTTTTAAGTCCCAAAGAGCAGTTTAAGGTGTTAGAGCCTTCACTTTAACGGGCATTCAATTATGTACTGATTTTGTTAACGCACTGCATTTGTTCTGCCAGATTGTCGGTGGGGTATTTGTCTGCATTTTCTTCTGGGGATGTACACAACTTGCTAAGGTTACCATGAGTATATGCATTTGCCTAAGACGCTTCAACTGTTTTGGTAAGGGATGCTCTCTGCTATTTCTTGCACTTTACAACTGCCATGATGTGTCGGTAGACTATCTTTCATGGAGGACAAGGTGTAATGGGGAGAAGTTTCATGAGGCTAATATGCATTCTTCTAGCGCTTCAAATAAGTGGCAGAATATCATATGGGTGTACGTGCATGCTTGCACTGTCATGTGCAAGATTCTGGTAGTAAGAGATGTAATCAGAGTTTTCAATTGTAAGATGATTCCTCAAGCCCTGATCCCATTTGTCTCACTCATATGGCTGATGGCCGTTGACTCCTGTGCAGTGCTAGTTGACAGATAGTAGTGGCATGGAAAAAGCAAGCTGTACAGGTCCATACACATGCTTTGGGCAACCATGACCATACAACTGGTGCGTTTGCTAGGCATCCCCCGGAGGCCCTCCCCATTAGCAGAGCATTTATCGTTGGACCAGTATGATTCCGTGATGGGAAATTTCAGCATGCAGCAGCCTTCAGTAAAAATGATTAATAGGGGCTGATGGTGCATTGCAGTCCCCTCGAGCAGTGACAACCATTCGCCACATAAACCATGCTGACTCAGGACAGACAGTGGTTTGGATTTTGTGGGACTTACAAACATGCACACCTAACAAGTAGTCCCCGGAACAGGCACATCAGGTGGAGCCTTGCGAGTGGCCACTGCCCAGTGCGCCAACCTTAAGCCCCTGGGCATCAGTTGTTGTCCTTCCAATATCAGGGATGGGAGCGGTATGATGTGCCTGGGTTCTGGTGGTATTATACCAATCAGTGCTTAAGGGCATATTATCTCTGTTCCCTTGATGAGCAGTGAAGGTCTGCACCAGAAATAGCCCAAATGGTAAATGGCAGTGGGAAATCTCAATAGCATGAGCCTGCAACCGCGTCGAGATAGACGAACACAATCTCTGCAGCAGCGTCTCAGACCGAGAGCAGCTACTGCATGTGCCAGAAAAAACGTGCGGCGTTAATCGCCCAGCTGTGCCTCTTAATAAGCTCTTGCAGCAAAATCTCGAGCTAGCCTGCCATTGTAAAAGGACGTCTTACCGTACAGCTTAGGTCAAAGCAATTGCCATGTTGACTGGCAGCACGTCGCCTCATAAAGCCAAGGGTCTGGCAACGCTGTGGCATTGGCTGAGAAGAATGGACTGCAGTTGCCAACAAGCAGCGCCACAACTGCAACGCAACTCTCGTGGACTGTGTCTGTCGGCAACGAAAATGTAAGCCTTGACGCAAGAACTCAATTTAGCAACAGTAGCTCCTCAACCATTGACATGGAACACAGCACCCTAGTGTTGCAACAGCACTTGAAAAGCTCCCAATGGTGAGGAGATCAATTGTTGTGGAAGATGTTGGGGCTGGGAAGACAACATGAGTTTTGCCTTCAAGAAAGGGGACAACACCACCATGGCCTATTTGCGGTGCAAGCAGCAGGTAAGATAGGACAGAAAGTGCTCGCCTTGCTGCTGGCCGCCATGACTCCTTTCCAGCTGCTGCTCCTCCTACTCCTTAGTCTGCTGCTGCCGCTGCTTTTGTGGTGCCTTCTTCTGCTGCTGTTGCTGCTGGGCCTCTTTTCTACTGCTGCTGCAGCTGCCCATGCCGCTCACTAGTCTGCAGGTTATAGCTCTTCCGCTCGCTGGTATTGCCGCTGCTGTTGCTCCTCAACACTTTAATGTTGCTGAGTTTTGTCCATCCATCCAGTTTGCAGGTTCAGAATGCTGCTACTACTAAATGTATGATCCTTACTTGCCTGTTGCTGGACCCTTCTATTCCCATGTTCCTGCTGCAAGGGGTGCTGCTTCATGTTTCTGTACTGTTCTCTGACACTTCTGCTGCTGCAGGATTCATATCATCTTTCCTAGTGGGCCCCCTCTGCTTTCATACTGCGGCTGCCAGCTTGCCTGAGTTGTCCAGGTCTGATGGTAGCGGTGGTACGGCTCAATCATTAACTGAAAAGCTGCTCCTGCTGGCTGTGGGGTCAAACGGTTCATATGTACTGCTCTCCCCTGCCGTTCTGCTGCTTTGACTGTTTACTTTGTGGCAGATGACTCAATGTAAGAATGGTGAAGTTGTGAAGACATACTTTTCAATTGCAAAAGGGCATTCAAACAGACTCAGGCTAACCATAGTACCCTCCTGATACCCTCTTGGGAACTGTCACAAGGCATGTGTGTAAAAATGACGTTAACTTGACGTAAGCGCAGCTTTTACGAGAATTTACCTGGATAATTGCTCTAAAACGAGAACAAAATAGAGTTGCAGGGCGTCATCTTGCAGCCAAGGTCAAGTCAACCCCTGTATCAACAGGCGGCACGGCCGTGTCAAGAAGCCAGGGTTCTGGCAACGCTACGATCGAGACTGTGGCATTGTCTGAGAAAAATGGGACTGCAGTTGCCAACAAGGAGTGCCACGACTGCAATGCAACTCTCGTGACGGTATCTGTCCGCGGCAACAACACTGTTATCCTTGACTCAACAACTCCAACAACAGTAGCTCCTCGACCAGTGACGTGGAATACAGTACATCGCTGCAACAGCACTCCAAAGGCGTCTGGTGAGGAAATCGACAATTATGGAAGGTGTTGGGGCTGGGAAGATGACAGGACTTGTGCCTTCAAGAAGGAAGACAACACCACCATGTCCTGCTCGCGCAAGCAGCAGGTAAGCGGAAGAGATGTGTAGAGTCTGCTGTGCCTTGCATAATCAGCACTAATCTTGGTAACTTCCTTTTGCAGAAGCCAGGCCAACAGAGGCGAAGGCATCTCATGCAAGAGGTGGCAGAAGACCGTTTCCTCTCAATCCCCAAGTGTAATGACCTACACTCTCCAAAGATTGCTGTTCCAGATACCCAGGGCAGGTAAGCTCCAGTTAAAATGATTCAGTGAAGCATGTGCCTGTTATCAGCCTAAGCCTTTGCTTACTCTTCCTGAAGATAATTCTATAACTTGCTATCAATGTACTTGCAGGCTTTGGGGCTGGCAGAATGACACCAACTGTGGCTTCAAGGATGATGCCAATGCTCCTATCTTCTACCCAGGGTACCAGCCTGCCTCGTGGCTGCACTCTCCTGCCTGTGCAGAGCCTCCATTTGCAGTCCAGTCTGCAGCGGTAAGCACTTGCTGCCTGTTGATGGCGAGGCAATGCTTCTTCAATCCAGGCAAAGCCCAACGCGTCGTCTCAACCCTATGTATTTGCATGCCATGTGACTCTGCGGTGCACCTGCATCCAACGTACAACAAGCTCTTGTATTTCGTGACCGCAGGACTCAAATTACAAGGTGTGGGGCTGGGAAAATTGGAAGCTCTGTGCCTACAAAGATGATCAGCAGCAACCCATTCCTCTCAACCGTATGATCAACAGGCTGGAGTGGAACGATGCCACACCCTGCAAAGCCACCCCGACCATTGACAACAGCGAGCCCGATACTACACGCCTCCATCTGTGGGGTTGGGAACTGGACAGGTATGAAGACAAGTAGCAGACATCATCACAGTGTACATGGACATGTCCCTTAACATCAACATATTCCTGCAGGAACTGTGCTTTCAAGGACAGAGCCACCCAGGAACCACTTTATTACGATGGCTACCTTGTTCCAGCTGGCCGGTATGTAGAAACGCTGAGGGCTGCACTGCTGCACTTCTACACTGTTCTGGCCTCACTCCACGAGGTTCTGCTGCAGGGCATTTGATGCTGCTGAGGATGGTTCTGATGGTGATGTGACACCAATGCGCGCTTCACGGTTCACATTACACTCACGTGCGCGTCTTCCCGGTTGAGGATCGGTCGATGCTTTGACAGAGCCCACCACCAGCACCATCACCATCACCATTACCACCAGCAACAGCAGGAGCACCACCAGTTATGGTGCCTTCCTCTTCACATGGCCCTCTGGAGACACAACGTCAAGAGCAGTAAAGCTCCCAAAGGTGTGTAATGTCTTTGCCTTACCACCGAGCCGACTGCCACCAGCAGCACATGGAGACCCTGCGGACTCCTCAGCCCCTGCAACATCCAATGCAGCTCCTGCTGCTGGCGCTGATGCAAAGGTATACTGTAACACCGGATGACTCATGTGTTATGATCTACGCCAGGCTGCCAACTGTCTAGGACTTCCTGAAGCAGCTGATGATAGATTGCTCCAGTCATTGGCTCAAGTTAACTACTTCCCTTTGCTGCTTCAGGTAGCCAAACTGCTGTCTCCATTGGACCTCTGAATTTGAGGCCAATGGTGATGATGCTGCGTGCATAGCGGCTGGTACTGCTGTAACGATGTTACCAGCAAAAGTTGCAAAAAGAAGAGCAATGATGCCTTGTTCAACAAGCAAGACAGGCCCGAGAGTTCAGTGTCTGCAACCCAGAGCAATGCACCCCCCTGCTCAGAGGAGCCAACTGCTAGCAACTCTCAGGCCGACTCTCAAGGCAGACTGTAAGTGTTGCAACTTGCTTGATATGCCTATGGTCTAAGAGAGTCTGCTAGAGGCATTTGCTCAAAGTGGCATCATGCAGCCGATGTCCGCGCCAACTGTGCTGGAGCATTATGAGCTGTTCGAGTTTACCCACTAAAGCACCTGATTGACTGGTGCAGGTGGGGTTGCGTGGCTGCTACTGTCCAGAGCACTGGATACAGCTGCTGCTACAATAATCCCTGTGGCCAAGAAGCCCATCTTATGAAGCTTCTACCAGTGGAATTGCTCAGGCGAGTGCTGCGGCTGCTGAAGCAGGTATCCAAGCAATAGCAGGCACTGACCTGGTGCTACCGCCAGTGATTTTGCAAGGGCTGAAACAGTGCCACTTATTTGGACAGAATCAGGCTCAGGTGGGAGACACCAGAACGATAATGCTTGACAAGCATTCATTGGCTTGATAGTGCTGCTGCAGAGTTCAAAGCTTATGCCTCTGCACCTAATGCTAGGGCTGCACTTCCAAGCAGCCCTCATAGCCACCCTATCAAGCCCTTACTGTGAAGGCACAATCAAATCCGCCGAGGCCACCAGAGGCTGAAGGCTTAGATAATCCCTTGAATTCGGGCTGCCAGGGGCGGTAGGAATGTGGGACTGCTGCTTTCACGCGGGGCAGTGGTGTTACAGTGTTCAACACCCTGTATTAAATTTATTTCTCCACCCTATGTGCTTTTTTGTGCTTTTTTATACAGCATGCAAAGTCTCTGAGCTATGTTCATTACTTGGGACTGTTTTTTGAGGTGGGAGGGAGCTGAGACCGTCCCAGATAAGGGAGACTTTACGAGGGCATGGCCTTGGAAGTGGCTGCCATGCCCTCTACACCTGCTGGGTCAGCACACACGTTGTAACTACATAAAATTGATTAAGTATGATGGAATGTTTGTAAGTTCTGGGCTTACTTGGTCTGCTTGGTCAGCACTGGCAGCCACAGTAGCCCAGGAGTTGACCTGCAGTAGGTCCTCGTCTTCAGTCTTAAGCGCTGTTTCTTGACAGCCGGCGACGCTGTATACCATCAGTATTATCAATTGCATGTCCGCGTATTCGGCTGACTTGGCTTCACTGTACGTTAGCAAGTAGGCCGATGAGTGACGCATTCGCAATTCACTGACTATGTGGGTCAACCGAGGTCGTTCTCCTCAGAAGTGTGTTTCCTAATAATTACTGAGCTTGTAATAAATTGTACTAATGCATTCAGAAGGGCTTTGGCAGTGGTTCTATCATCGCCAGGTGTGTGCCACGAAGCACTCCGGGAAACCAAGGGTGGAGGTGCATTTCGACAGGGATACGGTAATTGCATGACCAATGCACACACTTTCAGGCCAGAGTACCATACAAACCATGCTGCCTAGCTGTTTGGGTGTTTATTTTGTTTAGGATTCCGCTCACAGTGTGCATGATACACACTGGGACTCTGGGAACCCAATCCAGGCTGTTGATACTAAGTAATGGGCCTCTCTGCCATTGTAGGGGCAGTTGCGTTGGTACCAGCGGGCTTAGCATACAGCCTGCAGTCATATGTGCCCGTCTCACTCACCGCTGTGCTGACTCATGTGGCCGCGGTCGGGTTTGCCGTGGCGCTTGCCGCCTCTTCCCCAGCAGCACCCTACACAACATGGTTGTTACAAAAGAGTCCGCAAGGGAACATAAGCCTGCTGTCTCATGTCCTTTTCTGGCCCTACCATCTAGGCATAAGGGCCAAGCTCTGGGTGCAACGACGAGTGTCTACTGAGCCTCTATACAACAAAATTACCCCTGAGCTGTAAGTATCCCTCCAACTCGAGCCTGTCTTGCAGGTCCGCAGCTGCATAGGCCATGTAGGCCATTAGGATCCGCCAAAGCAGCTGGAGGGCCTTGGACTGGACAGCTGCCGTCCATCTTTGCTTGGCAGTTCACACGCCCTGCATTGAACTTTGGCATACACTGCATGGAATAATGCCCATCAGCCTCTTATAACGGTATGCATCACCCAAAATTGAGTATCTGAGCGCAAATTGCGACAGCACGTGCCTGGTCTTGTTGCAGGTACATTGGAGGATGGCCAGAGAGCCAAGCAATGCTACCAACAACATTGGGTTCTGTTGTTGATGTGACCTGTGAACTCCCTAAAACTCACAAGCACCGCTACCTATGCTTGCCAGTATGGGATACACAAGGTAAGATATCTCAGCAAATCCACAGCAGCAGTAGCCAAGAGAAGGACGTTTGGGCCAATGTCAGCATCCAGCAGTAAGGCACACTTTATTAACATGCACACATCATTTTGGCTGTGCCTGCTTGTGTTTAATGCAACAGCAGGAGCCAGACAACCAACTGCTGGAATGTGCTAGAGCTGCTTTTTGCAGGGCAGCCCTTGTCAGCAGCACACAGGGGCTGCATTTTGAAGACGAAGCTGTCATGTAAGCACTTTGCAGAATTGAGGACTTTCCACCTCTTCTGCCTTTGTGCCACTGTGCCCAGAGTTGGGGACAAGAGTGACAGTGTACACGGATACATGGGCCCCACAGGTGTCATGGTTATGGCGGTGCAATTAAGAGGAAGATGCATCACCCCTTTGCAGTCACTGATGTACTACTATGGCATGTGTGACGTCCTTGCTTGCAGCTCCCAACCCTCAACAGATACAGCAAGCAGTGGACTGGACACTGAAAGAGGTGTCCAAGGGGAAGTCAGTGTACATCCATTGTGCTCATGGTCATGGCCGGAGTGCCACAGTACTAGCAGCTGTACTTATAGCCAGCGGCAAAGCAGCTACAGCAGAAGAGGCAGTGAATATGATGAGGTAAGCTTACTCTGGTTTCTGCACGGCTAGCTGCTAAGAGGTCATGACTCAGCAGCTGATGGGGCATGTGAGTTTCAGACCAACCATTTGACCTAAGGGCTGGAGGCAGATGCAGCAGGCACTGGGGTGCATGGTTTCAATGCTAGACATTGAGGGCAGGTGCAGCACTGGGGTACCCGGGGGTCGCCCGTGGGCGGTGGGCAATCGGCGGTGTGAGTGAGGGGTCAGCGGTGAGCTGGCTGACAGGGCTCCTCACTGACTTATGGGCAGATACGAATTTGGTACTGGTGGGTTTGGCAGTGCTGGGCAAGTAACAGGTGCATGCTGAGGTGCATTGTTTAAGTCATGGTTGATTGGGAGTTTGTGCTTCAATGACGGAAGCTCCAGAAGCCGGAGGGTGGCACAGCAGCACTGGCACCAGGTGTCCCGCACCAAACCAGGTGCGAAAATCACTTGTGTGCACATAAGCATTGGGCCGTATCATGCATTTGCTTGCTGTTGTACGGCTACGATATACCCTTTTTTCCCTGTAAGCTACATAAACTGCATGTGAAGGTGACACATCCTGTTGAAGAGGCTTACCCTGCAAGAAGGTCTTGGAGACAGGCAAAAGTCCCATACCTTTGCAGGCTATCCGTTGACGTTGTACACCCACCCAAACCCCAAACCCCACCCCACGCTGTGAACGGTTTTTATGGTTTTGTGTAGGGTACGTTCATTCTATTGGTGCTCATGACAATGGTACCATGCACCATGTATCTGCACCCACCTGTAACCTATTTGGCACCCTGCTCAGAAGCCGTGGTCATAATCAGGGACTGCTTTGGCCGGTCCACGAGTCGGAGAGACAGGCACCCTGCGCTTCGTGAAGCTTTGAAAGCTTCGCGTAGCACTAGTAGCACTACATTACCAAAAAAATTAAAAAATTAAATTGTGTGTGCACTCTTCCAGGGCCAGTATTCTACATCATTGTATCTGCTTGGACATGCATGATCATGGAGTTCAACTGGTGGATGGTGTTCAGTTTTTTCCTGGTTCTTTCTGTGTTAGTGGCTTTGCCACCCCTGTGGTGAACTGTGGCACCGCTCGCGTGCCGATGGGTTTGCCAATTTAAGATTCACACACACACAGTGGTAGGTTTGCTCCTGCCAGCCACTAAGCAGATCATCCCCTGCCCGGCTGTGGCTTTAACTAGGGAGAGGACTGTCCTGGTGATTTCGCAAGACTTGTACTGCCTATTGCAGGGCTCAGTGCTGATGGTTTCATGCTGCCTTTCTGCTGCGCAGACTGTCAAGACCACGTGTGAGGCTGAATGCAGTGCAGGCAGCAGCGCTGTTGGCCTGGATAGATGTGTACAAGAGACGAGAGTGTTTGAACTGATGGCTGTGCCAGATGAGTGATGCCAGGCCCCATCTGCAGGTGGGGTGCTGAGCGTGTAAACTGATGGGAGGGAGGAGGTGGTCCTAGTGGTCCTGATGCCAAGAAAGCAGCAGGCTGGACGGTTCTATTGGCCTATGGCAGTATGTGCTCTAACGGCAGGGGAGGTTGTACAGGGCAGCACAGATGCATCCCATGATCTATTTGGGGCAGTGGTTTTTAAGGGCACCCGTGAGAGGGTGTGTCATGGTAATGGTATGAATGGGCATAGCTCCTCTGCTGTCACGCAACCCTCCATGGGATTATGCGAGCTCAAGCATATTATTGGGGGTAGGGGGACTCCCCCTTAGTTGCTAGCTTTCTTTCTCTCTTTCCGCTGGGGACTGTGTGCCCCAATGAGGGATCATGCCTTGTGGTCTGCACAGCACATTAAGCACCTGCTGGTTTTTGTTGCGAGGTCCGTTGTGTATGCAGTTAACTTGCTATTCATGGTTTGTACCCATTTCTGTTTTCTTTGGCTTAGAGCTCGTGAATGGGACCGAAGTCGCTGTCCTTGTCTGGGTGCCTGCCTGCCCTGTGGCCTTCAGGACGGTCGTGGGATCTCCTTCGGTGTGGGAATTTCATCAAGATGGAAACATCAGCCTGGGAACACTAAGATGCACATGGAATGGGGAATGGCTAACTTTGACAGGCATGAATCCTTGGGAAGCTGCCCCCCTTCAGATAAAGAGTCCTCACGGGGGACCACGTGTTAGTAACTGCCACGGAGTGACACAGTGACGATGGTAGCCCCAATTCTATTGCAAGGCTTATGATGACGCCCGAACAGCGTCAGGGGGACATGCTATGTGTTGACAAACGTCTCTACATCAGCCCGAGCGTAAAGCGAAGAAATCCTTTGCCTGACGAAGCCATAGTGATCGGACGAGGAGCCCTATAATTCAGGGCTTGCGACCGTATACGACCACGAAGATGATCCCACGGGTCATTGGATGGTGCGAATGAAAGATATGCTTCCCTTTACAGAGCACGTGTTAGAAACATGCAGATCGTCTCTTTAGTCTCAATGCGGTGATGCTGTAGGACTTCCTCTGGCGCACGATCTTTGTAGTCTAGCAATGCCAGTGCCTCGTAGAATGTAGTAATAGTTACGAAAACAGCAATGCGCTTGTGTGCTGCGTGCTTACAAATTGGTCATTGCAGTAATTCTTAGCTTGGCCATGGCAGAGATCCTTGGAGGAGACAGCAGGGATTTCCCATGCTTTTGCTCCTCCAGTTGCACACTCCAGGCGCTATTTTTATATGACAAGGTCTGCGTGTGCCTTGCGTGTTCCTGCAGCTTGTTGCTTGCTGCAATATGTGTTGCAGCAGCTCCCATTCCCAGCAAGTGCCGCATCAACACTGATGTAGCACGCCTGGCCCCTGGGAAGTACAACCTGAAAGCCAATAAGGGCACAGTGCACTGGGGATATTTCTTGTGAGTGACAATGGCCAGAACAGTAGCTTCAGGCCTTTACTGAAGTTAAGCAGATGGGTTACGCAATTGCAGCAGCTGGGGGTCTGTTTACATCACTCCAGAGTTGCTCAAGTGGCCACAGCATGTGTGTATTTAGCTCTTGTCTGGAGGCTCATTTGTCTTTTATGAAAGACATAGCAACAATGCAGCCTGCGGGGCCTGGACCAGGGCTTGAAGGTCACTGCAGCCACACTAATATGTGAGCTCCCTGCATGACAAATGGATGCCTCATGCCCAGGCTGAACCATCATCCCATGCACTAGCTCCTACTGCTAACACTCTCCCTTTGACCTCCACAACGCAGTGAAAATCTCAAACCCAAGCTGGTGGTTGCCTCTGGCTCTGAAGTGGTGGTAGAGATGATCACTCACCATGCTGGTGACGATCCAGATAAAATGATCAAGGGCGATCCAGGGGTGGAGAGCATCTATGAATGGGGGGCTAAGATGGCCATCCCTACCAGAGGTGCCACAGGCCAAGGTGAGGCGGTTCCCTGGACTGCCTGTGCATCAATCGGCCTGATACAGCAGAGTTAATCGTACCAGTGCCAGCCCCTGCTTTTCGGCATCAGTGCTAAAGCCAAGCTGTCGTGCAGCAATACCTCATCAATAACTAGACTACAGACGTGATGAACAGTACAGATTGCATTGCTCACTGTGCTGAATTCCTTCCTTGTCTTGTGGGTTGGACTGATATCTCCTTGGAGTGCATGAAAATGGCTGATGGCTGTTGTGGGTAGAACCATACAATTGAAGAGTGGCCGTCCTCAGGCTGAGCTCCTCCCTCGCAGACGTAGTGTTTGCATCTGGTCGACGGATATTAGTGTAAGCACAGCTCCACTGGAGCAGGGCCACAGCACTGTTAGCTGCCATGATGCTCAAGAAGTTGGTTCCGTGTCGTGCAGGTGATGGTGTGCACATCCTCACAGGGCCCATCTATGTGTGTGGAGCTCAACCAGGAGATGTACTGCAGGTGGGGGTGGGGAGGGGGGCTGCTCCTGGGTACCACGGGGAGGGGTATCCACACCCCCTATCCAGTTATTTGAAGATATGCCATGACAGAAGCGCCATAGGGCCCTCAGAGACACATGATGGTATTGGTGGGAATGATGGCATGCCTGGCTTTTGCATGCAAATGTCAGAGCTTGTATTCCGAACACCCAAAAAGCACTCACATATTGTGATCAATACGTTCATGTATGCTGCCATGGGTCCTGGCAGTTGCCATCTTGCAACTAGGAGGTAATACATGTTTGTTGGGCTGATACCAGTCGCTGACCTATTTGTTCACTCACGGCT
The DNA here is from genome assembly GCA_963556185.1 of Pseudopediastrum boryanum. Taxonomy (NCBI): domain Eukaryota; kingdom Viridiplantae; phylum Chlorophyta; class Chlorophyceae; order Sphaeropleales; family Hydrodictyaceae; genus Pseudopediastrum; species Pseudopediastrum boryanum. The sequence goes on from OY744495.1 coordinate 8,613,008, forward strand.
CACTGTGCAGTCATAAAAGGTAGTTGTTGGGCCTTGCGATGCCTATTGGGACTGAGGCTGATACCTTTAGTTTACCCTGTGCTTTACTCCCTTGGTCATGTTCTGTTGCAGGTTGATATCCTTGACCTGTACCCTAGGAGGAATCCAGCCACCGGCAAGGTGAGCTCGCCTTGCTATGCCATGCAGTTCCTGTCAGCAACCAGCTCTAGAAGCAATTGTGGTCCATTATGTTCTTTGTTGCAGCTTGTGATGATGGTCTGATGCTTTGTTCCATATTCAGCTACTATTACTTGTCTGACATAACAGGCATATGGAGATGTAACTCACATGCTTGCTAAGCCAAAAGCAATGTGTCATGGGGAGTTATGTAACCATAGTGCATGGGACCAGCATGGTAGTACTACTGCAAATATAAAATGTTAACATGTCTGTTCCACCTCTGCAGACCTATGGCTCCAATGCAGCTGCTTGGTGGGGCTATCAGTTCAGAACACCCTTCAAGACAGGTATGCAGGGGGATGCAGGGCTTTGCGCTTGCAAGTGGGAAAACACAGTTGTGCATCCTGATAGTGAAAGAGGTGCTCCATCCCTAATTAGGCTCTATTGCCAGAAGCGTAGTTCAGATTATGTTTGCCTATATAAGCATTCAGGTGGCTTACCTTCACATCTTCGCTCTGCAGACCCCAGTGTGCCTCGTCTCCCTATTTGCCCCCCGCCCCCTTACCCTCCCTGCTTCTTCCCCCTCACCCAACTCCTCTCACACACATCCCCACTCCCTCCCACTCTGCTTATGCCTTTCAGCCTCTGTCTCGCCCCCTCCCACGCCCCTGGCAGCATCTCCCACTAGCCTGGCTCACCCTATCACGGCCCGGTTCTCCACCCCCCTGCTTCCCCTGCTCCCTCCGAACCTGGATTCGGTTTTTTTGCCACTGCTGCTGCTGCTGATCGGCTGGTGCTGATATTCAGTACTGCCTAGGTACACCACCTGCTAGACAACCCCCTGTCTCTCTCTCCCACCCTCCTCAAGTGTTATGTCGCCAGTATTTCTGCTGCTGCTGCTGATGCTACTGCTACTGGCAGATACCCACAGCTACACATATCCACAGACTGCACATGCCCATCATGCTGTACATAGATGTTGAGGTCTAGGGGCTAGCTCTCTGTGCTTTGACAGGTCAGCAGGACTAGCAACTTCATGGGCACCCATGGTGGCCTGTGCTATCCTCTTGCTTTTGCATCCGATTTCTCTCACTGTTGCTGCTGTTCTCCTTGACCACAGGGGAGGCAGCTTTGCGCATGCCTAGATACTCTTCTCCTGCTCCTATCTCCGTGTGTTGCAATATTGCTGCTTCTGCTGCTGCTGCTGCTACTGGTGGGCACGATCGATGTTATCCCCTGGCCCAGTTTAGTGACTAATGGCACGTGGGCCACGTGCTAGGGATCTAACAGGGTTCTACCTCTGGACCTCCGCCTGCCTCAGGCTTGTATTGGACGAGCCAAGAGCCTTCGTCCGCGGTTGTGCAGCAACGTAAGCCTTCGCGCGTGCAAGAGTGCCATTGTAAGGCGACAGGATAGCTTGCTTGTGCTCTTTTAGTCCTTTTTAGAGTAGCATGGTAGGGTCAGGGCAAAGCGTGCCTGTCCTTTTTGGGCCTGTATGTTGCTTTAGGAACATGAAAGACGCTTCTGGTAGCATAGGTCTCAAAACAAGATATGCGGCTAATGGCCACGTCATGCACTGCCTGGAGTGGGGTTGCCCGACACCAGGGCCACTTGGCCTCATAGGAGGGCCAAGCTTGCTGGATGCCAGAGCAGTGGTCAATGGGCGCTTCGTGACGCTATAGGGAGGTCAGCATCCATAACCTGCTTGTGGAGGATCACCACCAGCTGTAGAACTCAGGTGTGTGCAGGGAGCAGTAGGGGTGCTGCTGTTGGGTTTTTTTGCTACTTAATAAAGTGGTTTTTAGTAACCAGCTGCAACAAGTATCAAGCAGGTAGGTCATGTCATATAGGAGTAAGGTGTGGGTTCATAGTGTGCCATGCAAAGAAAGTACTGGCTAGCAGCAGTAGATAGGCAGGCCAGCTGCAGCAGTTGGAAGACACTGGCCAGCACCATTTGTACTGGAGGTTGACCATCCATGGACGGGGCACATGCTAGCGCTGCAACAGCAGCCTTTCCTATAGAATGCAGGCTATATTATAGATAGATGAAGCAACATATTTTGGTTTAAATTGCAGCAGTTGCTGCCTAAGGTGCAACATGGCTTTTCAGCCCTGTCAGCAACTGCAGCTTTATGGCAGCAAGTGCACCATCAAATACTGTAAACAAGACCGGCAGCAGCAGCAGTAAAGCCCAGGAGCATGCTTGCACCTGCAGGGCTTGTTGAACTCCTTGCCATGCCTTTGCACGTCAGCACCAGCAGCAAACATCATGGGAAAAATTATTCAAAGCAGAACAGTAGGGACACCAGGGCCAATGGAAATTGCAATAGGGAAAGCAGAAGCAGGTACCAAGCTCGGCAAGCATGGGTGCACATTGGCACCCTTGCCATGTGGGGAGCGATGGTGACATTACATTACTTTAGAGCATTTCTTGTGATTTACAATGCATGAAGGATTGGACTTGAGGAGGTAGGTTAGAAGGGCTGGATGTGTTATAGGACCAGTCATTGTGTGTGCACAAACGAGGTGCATAGGTGCATTAGCGTGGGTTCAGTGCTCGGGTATACGGGTCCCGATCTGGAATCATTTGGCACGCGGGTGAGAAATGACCAGCTAAGCAACTGTGAGGGGCCCAAAGCTATCCATGCAGCTGCAATGAGCACAGTCCAGTAGCAGGAGCAGGAACATCTAAAGAGGGTGTACGACTACCACTGCCAGACTAGCAGCAGCAGCAGGTGTGTGGTTAAGAGCAACAGCAGCTGTAGCAGAACTTGCAACAACAGAAGCACCAAAACCAGCAGCAGGCTGATGTGCTGTTGTCAACAGCAATATCAGAAGTCGTGCAAGAAGGGTAGCCTCATTATCATGCAGTTGCAGACACTGGCAGGAGCAGAGCGGAATGCAGGGAGTGCATAATTACAACGCTTGACTCTGCTGCGCAGCGTGCCAGCTCTTCTTATGTGCTACAAGGGGAGTAGGGCAAACGCATGCAAAACCGCCGTCATCGACAGCATCACCAACAGCAGCAGCAGCCGTCAGATGCCCATGCTAGGGTTTAGGTAGCAGCACCAGCAGAACATCGACATCTAGCAGTAATGCGTGGAATTGGCACCGGGAATGCTTGCAAAGGCATTGGGATGAAAAGCAGCAGCACATGATGACAGTGACGAGTGACAGAGCCTCTGCATTATAGCAGCAGCCAAGCTAGTGGTGGAAGGCATTGTGCCAGGAGGAGCAACAGCTTGCAGAGTATTTCACACCAAGGTCAGCAGCAGAAGCATTGATCTTTATTTTGACGATAAGGGTGTCAGACGTCCTCAAGCTTGCCTGTTTGGATTGATATCTGGCACAACAGGAGCGGGTCGTTATGGGGGCTGCAGCAGCGGGGAAAGAGCCAGCAGCTGGACGATGACAGTGGCACCATGTGCAGTCTGGAGCAAGGAATTTTGCCACAACTTTTTGCATGCATGAATTGAAGATGTATGGTTTGAGGGCAAAGTAGCATCAGAGCCCTGCCTGAACCACCCATGACTAAAGCAACAGATGGTTTGCTGGACGCTTCACTTGTGGAGGAGCGGAATCTCTGAATCAAACGATTAGAAAGGACACAGAACACAGGGAATCCCTGCTGCAGGGCCAAAGTGGCTGAAATACAACACCATGAGTAGTGGGGATGGTGGTCAACCCATTGTTATGACACTGGAAAGTCACCGATGTTGGTAGGGCAGAGCAGCAGCAACAAGAGCGGTTTCAAAATTGTGAAATGTAAGAAAATGACCAGACCAGTGTTCTTACTCAACGCCTCAGCCTATGCTTGTTGAGTCATGCAAGTGACAAGGGTCCCAGGTTTGGGCTGGACGATAGAAGCCATGCAGGGGCTTGCCTGTCAAGCACAGTTGGTTGCTGCTTCCCCAAGTATTGACAAGGACTACTCCATCTCAGGCTGAGTCCGCCATCTGTACTTGTACTGCTGCTGTGCATCTGTATTGTACTGCTGCGATATTGACCATTCACAAATGGGCTACATCTGCTGCTGCTCCCACCTAACAGATAGACATATGCTACGCTCAACGCACAACATGAACATGTGTGCTAAATGAGGAATTGCAAATGGGCCATGGTCCCAAGCTCCCAAGAGCCTTCATGTGCTGCAGGCTCGTCCACGGGAGGGGCTCCAGCTCTGTCATGGTGTTAGGAGAGACCACTGCACAGCCCTCCAGGCCGTGCAGCACCCAAGCTTGACTCCAAGACCCATTTTTATTGGGTTGGAATCTGAAAGATTGCAAAAGGTAGAGACCATGTGATATGATTAAACCTGAGTTGTCCTGCTCCTCTTCACAACACAAGCTACTGGAGAGAGGCACTCTGCGCATACTGGTCCTGATGAGGACCCGCAATGGAGGGTGCCCTGGGCTACTGCTGCTGCAGTCTCCGTCATGTGCTGAGTCTTCCATTTTATTGCCGCTGCTGTTGCACCTTATGCTTACATTGCCTTTGGCAACGGCTTTTCGTTCTCAATGCCAACTTCATGCTTTAATACTTGAATGTTCCTCTCCAGAGCCATCGCTGCTATTGCGACACAGCATGGGGTTTGATACCTGCTGCTGCTGACAACAGTAATGCGATGCAATACCTCCCATTGTAGTGCACTTGAACATGGATGATCCTGTGCAGCACAATCAGCCACTTAGCCCCCTGGTTTCTGTGCCCACCCTGCCCTCCACTAGACCCCTGCAACTGTCTGCAATGCTGCTACTGCATTATTACCGTGTGATGCTGCTCTTCCTGCATGACTGTTGGTTCTGCTGTTGGAGACAATGCATCAGTCTGTTGTTGCTACTCGCATCCTCCTTCTGAATGTGCTGGTGATGCTCCTGTTGCTGCTATTAATTTCCCGGATTGCGGCTGCTGTTAGTCTGGTTCGCTGGTCTGCTGCTAGTTTGACAGTTGTAGTGGCATACTCCTGCTACTGGCCTGTGCTGTTTGCCAGTATGGGATGCTTGTGTAACCCACATTAATTACACTCTCATGCCTGTGCATATGTTGAGCAAGAGTACCTGCTGTACAAGACCTAGCTGCTGTTGGAAAACATGCCAGCATGATTCTTCTGCTGGCCCTTGCTTCCTCCGCTGCTGCAGACACCATAAGGAGGCTCCCTGGTGCCCTGTGAACCCTCGTGTCCCTGCTGTAAGCCCACCGCTTGTAATCTGATTTAACATCAGGAGCAAAAGCAGGACTCAAAGGCACAGTTGGAACTACTTAGATGACTAGCTATCCCAATTAGACTTGTATACAATGTGTTACTTTGCAGATTGTATTTCGGAAGCTGTGCAGCTTCTTCTACTCCTCCTTGTGCTGCCCCTGGCGGCGATGCAATGGCCGTGCAAATTGTTACCATTCTGCTGCTGTCACTTTCCTGCTAGCACTGAGACTGCTCCTGCAAGTTCCTGCATGTCCATGTTAACCCCCAGGCTGACATCCGGTCTGCTACTGAAATTCTGCTAGGGCGGCAGCAACCAGAGTCTTCAGTTGGGCACGACTCTGCAGCTGGTGACATTGATCACAGCACTGCGCATGCTATGTCAGTGGTATTTCAAATGTTACTGACGGCGCTAAAACGGCAGTGGTTGGCATGTACTTGCCCCTGTCTCTTATACACTCAATCTGGCACACTTAGCTCTCTAGCGGTCTCGCCTCTTTGACTGGGTTTTTGCTTCCCACATACTAATTAACTGGATGGAATTATGTTGCGGGCGCTGCACGGCCCAAAAGCTGTGCAGTGATCTATCTCAAATAAGGGAGCCAGGCACTTCAATCTTAATGTCCTTAACGATAAGTTGATGGCTGGCCTGCATTCTATTGGCAGTGCTGCTGTTGCAGCACTGGCATGTGCTACTTCCACTGACAACTGGTGCATGACAGCCCTAAATTAGAGTTGCTGCTGGTGAATGGGTTATCGGTTAGTGCAGCTGTCCTGATTCTCCACTACTGCTGGCCAGGGCCTTGTTTGACATGGCTCATTTGTGCCCATTGAAAAATTACTGTGCCTAAACATATGCAGCAGGTGACATAAACCACCTGCTAAGCTTCACACTTCTTCTACATAACTACCACAAACAGCAGCACCCCTACTGCTCCTGCACACACCTGAGTTCTACAGCTGGTGGTGTTCCTCCACAAGCAGGTTATGGATGCTGACCTCCCTATAGCGTCACGAAGCGCCCATTGACCACTGCTCTCGCGTCCAGCAAGCTTGGCCCTCCTATGAGGCCAAGTGGCCCTGGTGTCGGGCAACCCCACTCCAGGCAGTGCATGACGTGGCCGTTAGCCGCATATCTTGTTTTGAGACCTATGCTACCAGAAGCGTCTTTCATGTTCCTAAAGCAACATACAGGCCCAAAAAGGACAGGCACGCTTTGCCCTGAACCCTCCATGCTTCTCTGACACGGACTAAAAGAGCACAAGCAAACTATCCTGTCGCCTTACAATGGCACTCTTGCATCCGCGAAGGCTTACGTTGCTGCACAACCGCGGACGAAGGCTCTTGGCTCGTCCAATACAAGCCTGAGGCAGGCGGAGGTCCAGAGGCAGAACCCTGTTAGAACCCTCGCACGTGGCCCACGTGTCATTAGTCACTAAACTGGGCCAGGGGATAACATCGACTTTGCTACTGGTGGTTGTGGTCTCTCATGCTCACTGACTGCTTCTTCTGCTAACCTGGTTGTTTTAACTTGGTTCTGTGTTCACTGCTGCTGCCACTGCTCTGCTAGTCCCTTCCTCCCTTCTATCACAATCAATTGCTGTGCCCCAGGATGTGCCCAAGTGCTCTGTTTTCCTCGAACTAAACGTGTGCTCCTGCTGCTGCTGCTGTTTGCCTCCTGCCAGGCAAGACCCGTGAAGTGACCACCATCTATGAGGTGAAGGAAGACAAGGATGGTGCTGTGTACGCCATCCCAGACTACCAGTTCACATACAGTGCCACTGACAAGTATGCAGGGCCTAAGTCTGACTCATGTATACCCAAGTCAGGCTTCATCCCTGATGCTTATGTCCGTGTCAACTGGACCTCTACATACAAGTACGCGCCAAGTAAGTACATGATCATGTTATCTGTAGGTTGCATCAGTACTGTCTTGTGTAGGGGTAGCAGTTACCATGGTATGCAGACTGTTGGCCTCCATAGACTGCCACAGCAGCCGGCAATGGTCCCTTGTGCAGCTTTCAGGCAAAAGTTCCTGCTTGCAGCAATTCATGTGCTTGCTCAAGCTAACTTGGTCATGCTCTGTTTGGGCCTGTATGCTCCCACCAAGTAAGTGTTATGCATTCTGACAGTATTCGCGCCCTGGTAGTGCCGCTGCTGCTGAAGGGTCCACCATGGCTCGCATGTAACATCCTGGGCCTTTGAGCTTGAGGCAGGCTTCCTTCGCATGCCTGCCATTCACACCACAACTTAGTTCTCTGGTGTCACCCTGGCTGAGAAACCCAAGTGACAACTAACAATGATCATTATCACGTGATTGATTCCTTTGTTCTAAATGGCTGTGCTGTTCATAGCAACTTGAGGTGAGGGACCTACAGGACTACTGCTATGGCATGTCATGAATTGTGGTAGAATATTAAGCTCATGTACTGCCTTGCTGTCTCTGCCTGGCACAGATTACGATGTGCCATGTGTTGGTGGCAAGCAGCAGTTTGAGGGCTATGCCTACCCAGGAGTTCTCACCAAGCACCCCACTGGTACTGAGGACTACTCCATCAGGGGGAAGTTCCAGGTCCCTGCAAATCTGCACATTGGCAACATTGGGCTGGCACCTAAGTATAAGCCTGATGAGGCAGTGAACAGCATCCCTCCTACAAGGACTGGTGGGAACATGGATAACAGGAGGGTGGGGAAGGGAGCTACTATGTACTTCCCAGTGGATGTGAGAAGGGGGTGGGGCTGGTTGGGGGGGTGGGGGGGTAGTTGTAATCACCTAACTGCACTGTTGCAAGGCTGTGCTCTGATCTATCAGGTATCTCATATCACTGCAGGTGTGCAGTGGTCTCTCCAAACATATGAATGCATATATGCTCTCATGTTAGCCGTGTAAGGTACAGCTCAAGTTGTCTACTTGTCTTCGTCTTTCCTGATGTTAGCTCTCAGTCTCAGCCTCTCACCCTCAACACGCTAGAAAAGTGGAGTCAAAAGTCACGGGTGCTGCACGGTCAAATGGCTGTGCAGTGTTGTATAGTTTACATATGAATGCTTACTCAAGTGGTCTGAAGTGCTTGGTTACAGCTGAGGTCTGGTGGAGGAGTGAGGGTGCAGCAGGGGTCGGGGAGGGGGGGAGGAGGAAGTGCACATGGTTAAAGGGGGAGGAAATGGGGAGGATGGCTTGTGGTCACACGCCTGCAAGTAGCTTCCTTTTGGCACATTTGAGCATGGGATGGAGGGAGGGGGAAGCGGGCCAGGAAGAGATGGTAAAAGGTCCCAAAGGTAAGGCCTGGGAAGGTGAAATTAATGAGACTAGAACAAGTGTGACAGAGAGGCAGGTGTGAAGGGCTGGTAACAACATGGGGTGATAAGAGATGCGAGACTTACCTAGTTGACCTGTGGGACAGGCTACCGCAATGAGGAAGTTACGTCCAGGTTTACATGACCCTTACATGACCCTTTTATTCAGCATGGTATGCTTAGCTCGGATATAAGCAGCTTAAGTGTTCTGTCAAGGCCCATGCAGCACACCTTATATTCTCAGGACACGGCTGGGATCACTAAACCTTAGATCCCTAAACATGAGCCCTGAATCCTAAAACCCCAGTACCTGCTGCTTCTCTTGCAGGTTGCAGGTGCGCTGCTGTCCATGGGAGATGCTCACATTGCCCAGGGTGATTCAGAGTTTGATGGCACAGGCATTGAGACCTCCATCACCGGCAAGTTCAAGATCACTTTGCACAAGAAGGGGTCTCTGCCTAAGATTGTCAGGGTAGGTGGGTCAGTGTTCTCACGTAACTCAGCAGTAATGCAGCAGACCATAAAGGCTCAGAGGTCAGGCCTAGCATGGATCTACTGATGTGGCAATGATTGGATGTTGCACTCACAGGGCAACCCTGCTAGCTGCATGTTCAACCTCTCTGTTTTCATTACAGCTTCTGAGGTGCGGGGCCTATGGCACTTCGGCTATGGGATATCACAAAATATGACAACTATTGCTGGTGTAGTAAGGTATTTGCTGCTGCTAACCCGCTGCAGCCCCTGCTGTTAGCACCTTTCTTGCCAGCCAGGCTGCAAGGCAGTAGCTACGCCAATCGCAGGGACATGTACAAAGCACATGGTTGGCAGCCTTGTCCATGCACCATACAGCTAGAAGGAGACAACGAAGTAACTTGTGCCAACTCTCTTTTCTGCCAGAGCCTAGACTTCCCGCTCCTGGAGAATAAGAATGAGTACGTAGTCCATGGCTATGCATACAGCAACTACCTGAAGGAGCTCAACCCGCCAGGACAAGTCTTCAGCAAGGGGGCCAGCCTGGACAAGGCTTTTGAAGGTAGGGGGGGGCGCCTTGGGCAGCTTTGAGGGGTCTGCTGACAGCAACATACCAGTCACCACTTGCTACGCCAAGAGGTCACTCCCAACACCATGTAGGACATGAATGCCCTGGAATCTCAACCCCCGCTGGCAACATGTGAATTCCTTGAAAGCAGAAGTGGTGTGGTGTTGGTGAGACCATGGTCTAGTTCTATTTGGTTCAGCTCTTAAGCTGCAGGATGTTCTCCTTTGGCAGGAACGCTTTTGCAGTGTTAATAGATGTTGTTGCAGAGGCCTTGGAGCAGCAAAGAAAAGTGTTGTCACCTTTATCTGTCCCCTCCCTTCCTGCTTAGGCATCAAGAAAGAGATTAGTTCCCATTGGTTGTGTTCCCGCTTGGCAAGATGAGTACTTTTTATGCAGATGCTTTTGTGCCTCAAGTTGGCAGAATACGAACCACATGGCAAGCCACTCCCCTGACCCCTGACCCAAGTGTGGCTCCTATGTCCAGGTGTCTACAAGAACGCCCGTGACTGGCTGATGAGCTCCTTTGACCTGACTGAGGACCAGGCCATCACACTGCTCACTGTGGCATGTGACTTCAACGTGCACCAGGTGAGACACAAGTCTTGTATTGTTGTTTTAATCACAATCTACTAATGTAAGATTTCATAAGAAGTCAAAAAGGTGAAATGCCTGCTATGCCAAGGGGATGGAATCCTGTATTGCTACTGTGTCTGTCCTGAGGGGCCATGGGTTTGCCAGGGTCTGCCAGAGTGTGCAATGCGCACCCACAAAGCAGCATCAAAAGCAGCATCAGCAGCAGCAGAAAGAGCATTAACACCACATCAGCAGCACTTTAGCGCATACAGGGAGATTTGCAGTGCCACAAGCTATTTGGGCTCAGGTCTGTCATGCCATGGCCGGAATGTCTTCTTCTGATGCAAGTCGGCATGTCCTGGCATAGGTCTGTTGTTCCTGTTTTGCTGATCAACCGGCAGAAAGGGGCGAAGACTAGCGACTAAACTGCAAAACAAAGTGTCTGACCTGCTAAGGAAACTCTACCAAAGATGAAACCCAGAATCCAATACATTCCTTACGCTTAGACACAGATGCCCAGCCCTAGGTCGCCCCGCACAACCCGGAGCGCTGAGAAGTGCGCTGCTGTGTTGCTTGGTCCCCCTGCTTGGCCTGTTCAGGTGGTGGATGGCAACTGGGGCATGGGGGTGAGCATCCCTAAGTACGTCTTTGCCAAGAGCAGCAAACGCTATAAGCCACGAATCATATGCGGGAGCAGCACACCAGTGTAAGCAGCCGTCCCAGCTGGGCTTTGCAGCACCACCATCATGTTTAGCACAGGATCGTGGCAGTGAAGAAGGCTGTGACCCTGTACTAGCTTGGTGGACCTGCGGAACCAGGAAGAGAGCAGGAAGAGAGGCAGAGGTGTGGAGGATGACCTTGTGCAGGAGGAGAGCAGGATGGTAATACTCAAAATCTGAGCTGAGCTACCCAGCTAGTGAGCGTGTTGTGGCTTCTGAAGCGACAGGTTGGTGAATGATCCTCCCCAGGAAACTGCGCCCCAAAGCCATGACTGCTTGGCTCAGATGTTCCGGGGATCATGAGAATATTTGTCATAGGCAGCAATGGATCCTGCTAGCGCCCTGTCCCTGGGGCAGTGGGTTAGCAGAAAGCTGCTTCTGCAAGAACATCACTGGATTTTGCTGAGAGGTCTATTACCTAAATCCCCATCAGTGTCTACTGCTCGTTTGCCTTGACATGCTGGTCTATCTCTTGAGGCTTCGACGTCTGTGCTTTGTGGGACCCTGGCATTGGTGGGAGGGATTTGTTTTTGGGATGCTGAAGCACGGCTAAACAGGGTTCCTAACAAACCACTTGGGTATCCCATGGCTACTTTCATTAGCATGCCAAACCAAGTCCAGCGTGCTTTTAAGTGGCATAAACATTTCATATGAGTATATGTCCATTTAGTGTCACACTGTATGCTGTATCCCCTGGTTCCTGGGCTGCATGACAGATTCATTATCCATGCCGGCCAAGTTCTGTTAACAAAGCTTAGCGAAAAAGTGCGTACATCTGGGCATTCTGATCTGTAAGCACGGTTGGCAAGAGTGCAATTGATTATGGTCGAGTGTGTTGCCGTCAATCAACTGCAAACACCAGAGCACATTGAGGGCACATTGAGAGTGTGTGCCACAGATAGCATAACTCTCTATATCTTTGTGTATGCTCAGACTGCTATTGTTTGCCTCTAGGGACACTATGGGGCTCTTAAAGAAAGATGGAGCTCATATTGTTGACAGGCATGCTCTGTGGTTGCCTTTGAAGAGTGTAACATGGAATGGGTTTGAAAGCAGCCAGTTTTATGGTTGTTGATGGTGTCCATCCTTGCATTACCGATCGAGTTGGACCATTGTACATATTCTAAACCTGGCACAGACCCTGCTTTTCTTGTCGCATCACTCTTCCCTGCTTTGATTACCTGTACCCAACCTCCGGCACAGGGTAGTAACACATGTCGCCAAACAAGTGCCAAGCAAGAAGTAATGGTAACCCAGGAAGGAGAGACAGTGGAAAAGCAGCAGCGGCAGGGGTGTGGCTCCCATGTTTTGTACATAGAAAGTCCATCTTGTCCTCTCGTTTTTTGGCAACTTCAATGAAGTCAGTCTAATGGCAGTCAGCCACTAAAAGAATGACAGGGGAAGTAATGCAGCTGAGTGCAAAGTTGTTTACTCCCCAGGGCCCTGTGTGGCTGGAAATGCCGTACTGTAACTGCAGGAGTTTTCTTACGTGCAAGTGGTGGTCAATGCAGAAGCACATGTTGATCTGCTATCCAGCTGCTGTGGCTGCTCTTCAGGAGAGGATAGACTATTTGAGGCGTTGCTGTAGCTCAACGCATCCATGGTGCATGCGTGTAAAACACTGCTTGATGCCCAGTGAGTGCCAGTGCTGCCCATCGTGCCACCTCAAACAGCACCTCACACATAGCAACCATCATAACGAGGCTTGCTAATACAAGTTGTTATGTGCAGATAGTGAGAGACAAGCGCTGGTAAGTTCTGCTGCTAATATTCATGTTGCCGGCCTGGGGAATGACACTTAATCAATGTGTCGAATGCACCTCAGGTCCTTCGCAGGCAAACACACACACACACACACACACACACACACACACACACACACACACACACACACACACACACACATGAGTGCCAATGATGGATCTGGCTATGACGAACCTGCCAGCATGTCATGTAGAAGTCCTGCATATAGTACCCCACAAGCTACGCATGTCTACGAAAGCCTGGTTGTCCCCAACAGCTACCAACAGGCTGTTCTACATCCTGTGGTCAGCAGTCACCCGTGTGTCACCCAGGTGCGTTGCCGGTGACCCCGACCCAACAACGGAGAGCGGTAGACTAGTAGGGGAGATTATGTGGACTGTCGATGGACGCAAATCACAATATGCTAAACGCCCCGGGCCTGGTGCATGCATGATTAACAGAGCCTGCGGCTATCTTCTGCACGGGTCATCTTATCTGCTGACCCTTACCCCCAGTGCAGAGATGTTCCAGAAAACCGCCCGCCAGTCCGCAAATACCACTAAGACTCCTCTACACGCCTTGAAGATCTTGAATCTAAAGCTCCAGTTTCAGCACTGCACCAATGGAAGACCCCTCACCCGAGCCTTGCAGGAGAGCAGCACGCTTGCAAATCCCCAATTGGACGCAGGCAGCCAGGAATACTTAAGTGCGCTGCCTCCTACACAAAGGAAGGTCACGGACCTGATTACAATAAAGGATGGCCTGTGGGCTCTGCGCCAGGACTTCCTCTTCAACCAAGGTGTCGGCATCGGCAGCATCAATCTGAACATGTTCATCATACAGCTGAGCAATAGCGACCTTCTGGTAAGCATTAACCAACTTGGGCAGAGGCCCTGCACACCTCCTCTGGGTACCAAGCAGTGCCTGGCAGCACCAGCAATCCCCTGCTTTTGCAGCCTGACTGATACAGCAGCAAGTGATGGAAGGGCTGCTCCGTTGCCTATGACATTAAAGCCAGATATATACAAATGAATAGGCAAGATCTGCATGTAGAGTGTTCTTTAGTTTTGCATGGTCGTATTTCTGCTGTACAACCAAGGGACAATCTGCTCATTGTGCAGCCCTTGGCATACTGCCAAGCACATGTCCTCCCAGTATTCAGGCCCAGTGTATAATGTACGCTGCTTGATCATTGACTCCCTTGTAACCCTGAATGTCGGAAGGATAAGCCCCGTATGCTAAGGCCAAGCATATTGTTTGGCCAGACTTATACGTGGCAGCCCAGCAGCCAATGGCAGTATATGAGAACCTCCCATGCTTGCTCCCTTATTGTGAGGTGCTTGCTGGTCAGGCCCACCTTGAATATGCTCTGCATAAAATAATCTTCTGTCCCCTGTGCCTGCAAAGGCATATGCTCCAGTTGCGCCCACCCCAGAATGCCTGGCTCACATCACTAGCCTACCAGGGACCCTCAAGCACATCCTGGTCCCTAACCTATCACCAGAGCACTTCTATTATGCTCCAGCCCTAGCACAACACTTTCCTGATGCAAGCATATGGACGTGCCCTGGTAAGGTCAGGACAGCAGCTAAAGTAGCAAGTAGGCAGGGATGCAGGCTCTTGCAAGCCAAGATCCCTTCATGCTCTGTCTATGGTAAATGCAGCTACTCCTGGTGCTTAAACCACATGCATTTTGCTGAAATGGTCCCTCTCTGCTGTCTACTGGCAAGTAGAAGGCAGCTACCTTAAGCCTAGAGTATTGTTTCCACACCTACACGGCAACCACCCGATGCTGCAAGCATGCGATGCTGAGTGGACCCCGCATGCCATCGACATGGAATAGGGTGCGCCCCTTCTTTTTTACCGTACGATGCCTCAGCCGTAGGCAGGAGTTACCTTCAACAAATGTCTGATCCCAATGTCATGCTTACAGTGTGGTCCAAGAGCCTAACAAAGGTGTGGTGCTTGCTTGCAGGTCTGCTTGAGGGCAAGGGTTTCACCAACCTTCCAGGTCTCAAAGAACTAATTCAGCAACTCCAGGAATGCGGGCGCTGCAAGGAGGTCAGTGGCAACTGATACCTGTAGATCTGAAAACTGGCAGTCGTGCTGACCTTTAGGGCAGAGGCATGCCAGCTTGTTTAACGTTCCTTTATCTCTAGAGTCATCATTTTCCATACGTGAAGCTTGGTCCCTGTGTTGTTTACCTGACGCCCCTTCACGGTCACTTGGGTATGAACGTACTGCAGTGGCTTGGGATGGCACGGACCCTCCATCCCATTGCAGGGTGCATCAGTCAGACCATCATGCGGGAAAGTGAAGGTCTTGCTGTCAAGAATGAGCAAACCTTGCTTCATTGATCAGCATCTCTGCTAGTGCTTTACAGACAGCTTGACAGCAAGCCTTGCATCTTGTGAAGTTCTTGTGTTTCCTTTGGGTTTTTTTAGTTCTCGATTATGCCATGCTGCTGCTCTGGACTGCAGGTGGGTTCAGACTTTTTGGCTGCATTAGGTGGTGATGTGGATGTGGCTATCTTCCAGGACTCGCAAGGGCTTTACACAGAGGTGGCTCTACTAGCAGTGCAACAGAATGCGATCATGATGGCTGACTTGGGTTTCGGGGCATACCACGATGAGGGCATGCCTGCTGCTCCTTTCAAGTGGACAGGACAGGTGGGTGTGGGAAACGGAGGTGGAGGCGGGGGAATTGGAAGGCTTTACTGTCAATGTCTCATTTGCAGAGGTGCATTGTATGCAGCATGAACATTGCAGCTGTGCTAATAAGGACTAGCACCTTTGTGTCGCCTGCCGGTCAGGGCCTGCTGTCCTATTGCAAGTTGCAGGAACAGGTCAGAGGCAATTCATCAGTGACAGCATCATGTATAAATCTGTGTTTCTGGTGCGCAAAGATGGTATGGGCGCAGCTCTAAGTGCGGATCAGCTTAAGGGGTGGGGCTGGACATAGGTAGGCAAAAGCCTCAAGGACTGGGTCTGTGCTTTTCAGAAAGCCAAAGCTCAGCAGTGCTTGCCTATGTGCTGCATTTATGAGAGGCACCGTTGGCTCCTGCAGAATAGTCATATGCTGTATGTACAGGGTGCGAGAATTCTTTTAAGCAGCAACTAAGCAATAGTTACTGCTATTGCTTCTGCAGCTTGTAGGGGTTTACAAGCGTCTGGGATGCCCTGTGGCTTTCCCCCTGTTCAAAGCCAACCCAGCAGCAGCTTCGGCCTGGGTGAAGCAGGTGTCATCTTGGGACTTTGATACTGTGTGTGGCTGTCATCTGACCCCAGCCGTACCAAATGGCAAAGAGCAGTTTGAGAGGTGCTACGCATTTGCTTTAGAGTGAACTAGAGAGGAAGTGCTGGTGAGATGAGGCGATTCAGCCATCGCATTGATGGTTTGAACATTTCAAGTAGCATATATAGCTGCAGCCTGAAGAGACCATTTATACCTGGGAGGAATTACCTGACCCTGGTTTGCAGGCCGGAGGTTGGGTACAGGTAATCAAAGCAGGGGAGAGTGGTTTGCAGGCCAGTCTGCAGTCATTACTCACTTGAGGGCTTACATTGCCATTAATCTTGTCACTCAGGTCCTGGATGCTCATTGAGCTGATGCTTCGTGTTGAGACTACATAGCGGCCCAAAACAGTGTGGTGAGGGTGAGCTGGGTGGACCTGCTTTGGCTCACACATTTGTACATCATTTGCTCAAGTCAGCCTGGGGGCAATGCTGTGCTCTGTGAAGAAACTTGGATGCTCATAAGTAAGGCATTATGTTACGTTACATGTGCATGTGGCTGAGGCGAATCGTTTAACATCCCTGACCACATATTGTACTGTACTCTAAGGTGAATGGATTTCATGCTGGTGTTGTCAGTCTGTGCTGGTGCTGTGATTCAGAGGAACAGGAGGGTGAGGTCGGTTCCATGCAACTGAGGTGCAGGTGGGCCCAGCCATTTGGTTCAGCAGTCGTGGTGGGGTGAAGGCGAGGAACTCGGTGCCAACAAAATTCCGCCATCTAAATTAAGACAGTGTTTGCTGGTTTAACATGCGGAACACATGCAACCAGAAGCCCTGCCCCTGCTGTGTTCCTGTACTTGTGCTGCTGCTGATCCTGGTGCTTTACATCGATCCCTTATCCCTGGATATAGTCCCTCTTGCCTAAACCCCGCAGGCACTAAATCTGTGCTCCAACTGACCTGCTGCTGGTGGCATCGCTACTGCCTAGCTCAAACTGACCTGCTCCCCTGCAGGCCTCAGGCTGTTGAATGCTGTTGCATGAGCCAAGGCACCTGCAAGTGGTCTCGTTGCTACTGCTGCTGTTCTCAATCATCACATGCATGGCCTTCAGACCCATCCAACAGGGTGCCAACACAGCCGAGCGGCGATCAGACACATGATGGCCGAGCATGTAAAATCTCAGACATGCTGCAAGACCAACCTCAAGACTGCCATGAACCATTATCAGATGGAGCACGAAGCCTGCAACTTGACCCTAAGGGGACCTCTGTAACTGGTTGCCAAGACCTTAGGTTAACTTTTAGGATTTCTCATATCTTCTTTCACCATTTATTTTAGATATATCAAGCAAGACTCAAGCATTTCATGAGTCCCCAGGCGGTTGTTACAAGCATGCATCAGCATTTGAGGAGCTTGCATATCACCTGACCTAGGCCCGATGTCCACGTTGCCCACAAGCAATGTCCTCTACCCTAATCTCCCACTCCCAGACCCGTGCTTTAACCAGGCTGCTCTCAGCTAGGACATATGGCACCGGTGCGGCTTCACAACAGGAAGTAACAATCTGCAAACAATGCGCCTCATCTCTAGAATGTTAATATAGCAGGGTTTGTTGGCAATATCTTTGAGGCAATGTAACATAACGCAACAAATTGCATGAGCACACCCCCATTAGCACGGCAACCTCACGTTTCTCCACAAACTGGAACCGGGCATCCCTGTACTCCCACAATACCACCAGGGCAAATCCATAAACAACAGCTTCTGTCCTGCGATGGGGGTCAACCATATAACCCTGTGTGGCTGTTGTACACATAGCCACTTACTCTAGCAAGCTTCCAAACTGGAACACTCAAAGCCACTCATAAGGTTCACGGTATCATTGTCCATGCTGGGCAGCTCCTGTGCAACACTAGATATGCATAGCCTCCACTCAGGTTTAACTCAGGTGCACCACATTAGCCTCTGACAGCGGTTTTCAGAAATACCAAGGGGGACAAGCAACGGGCATCATTCTCACACATGGCCGCCCAACATCCTAACCTTACTTGATAACACATAGAGAGGCGGTCTATGTGTATAAAGGGCTCTCCTACAAGTCCAGCAAGGAACAACACCACCAGACAGGCAGCCTGCAGAAAGCCACACATGCCTGCCACTACATGCGCCAACCTGGCATTGTTAAGCGGACCACACATTTTGCGTAAGCAAGCAAAGATAAAGTTAGCCAGTCCTGCCAAGAAGAATGCATATGGTGAATGTCACAATAGGTTATTTATCGAGGGCAACCATCAACATGATCGGGCTAGCCCTCTGTCTACTCAGAAACACTATTCAAGGTGGAAAGCATTGTCTGCCTTACAACAACATGCTGCTCATGTCCCGCAATTGTGCGGCAGCTGCAGCCTGCAGACAACAACAACAAACATTTAAGGTGTGGCAACCGCAAAGGGCTGCTAGGTCGAACCGACCAAACACACCAGCGGATGGATCCAAACACAATGGCTTCTAGAGACCAACCAAGCAGTGGTGACGCATGCAACCAGTGCTCACCCTGTCAGCAGTCCCTAGAGGAGCTTCCTTTGGCTGGGTCGCATGCACTCAGGTGATGTGCTTCCTGTTGCATTCTTGTGAATATCACAGATGGTATTGATGAATTCAGCATCTGTACTGCCGCCTGGACAATCATACCAAGTGCCTCCATCACGTATGCATCTTCTCTCCCCTCCTATATATACTGTGCAGCTTCTCTCAACGCTTCTTGCCTTGACTACAGCTGCTGACTGTCTCTCCAGCTGCAAGCCCTCGTCTGCTGAAGCACAGCTTAGCACCTTGGACTGTATGTCTCGGGGTATGCCTGACTTCTGCATGCAGGGCGGTAGGGCGTCTAGGCTGAGAACCATGCCTGACTCCCATAGACAGATCACTGTCTGCAGAAACCATGGGTAGGACTTCTGCTTGGGTACGTAGGACTGCAAGCAGAGCTGATTTCTGTTGCCTTTGCACTCGCCCTCGCCGTGCTTGCAACTGACTGCACCCGTGATATCTTCTGTGGCTATGTACTCTGCTCGAACAAGTGTCGTGGATGTGTAGTTTGCGAGTAAGCGCAGGAAGGCTTGTTCGCAGAATCTAGCGTCAGGGCATCCTGACATAACAAACAGCTCAACGGGTACGAGGTATGGATCACGAATGGAGATCCCGCGAACATCTGCAGCTGGCCCTGCTGTCCGTTGCCATACTAATAATACGAACAGAAAGGCAGAGCATGTTAAAGCTCCTGCGGACAAGAGAAATCTTGCCCTGTGGTGCCCGTGTGCATGGACCACGGTTGGCAATTTGACCATCGCCATGCTGACAACATGCAGTACCCTCTTCTAAGCGGCTGAAGTTTGGCGGTTGGGTTGAGGGCAAATTGATCGCTCAGACTCTCAGAAGAAGACAGCCCCGTGGCACTGCACCAGGGCACTCGGATTCCCGGGATTCCGAGGCAGTACTGATCCGAGCCAGGACAGTTTGGGTCCGGTTACGCCTTGAAGATTTGCATGGACGACATTCTCGTCCTCCACACTTCCATAGCTGCTGAGCTTCTTTGTAAGTTAGTCATGCGATCTGCATTTCAAGTGCTCCCCTCTGTTGCTCAGCCTGTAACCTTAAACTAAGCACACCTACAGCAATGGTGGACACTATGTAGACTGGCAGGCTACAGCATTGGCTGAGGGAGTGTGCAGCCTCAGCGGCTAGCCCCTCGACCATACGAGCACACCCTGTCATCTCAGGTCTGGTCGCGTTCGATTCGACTTTCAAAGTGTACTTCTGACCAGCTTTATGTGTCCTCGTGGAGGTAAGGGGCGCACAGGAGATGGTTGGGTCCTGATGTTGATCCGCATTACGAGCAACTAATAACTTTTACAGCTCGTACTAGATTCTATCAGTCTGGTCTGCAATGGGCGACTGGTTGGTGTAACTTGCCTGTCCGTGAGTCGCCATTTGTGTCTGGGGCAACCTGCATGAACCGCTAGGATCGCAAGAGCACGGGCGCGATGTCTTCTGTCACCAAAATATCATTCTGCTGTCTGCAGGCTATAGGGTTCTTCGGGCTCGCAGTGTCAGCGACATTCGTCATCCTTCAGAGGAGACGGTGCGTAGACGGCACAGGTGCTCGACAGTCTTCAGCCGCTGCCCTCGACACATCCTCAGCTCTCTGGGCTTCTGGCTCACATGCAACTCATTGAATGAAGGTGAGTCACAACCTGCAGCGCCAAGGCAAATGTGTAAGGTTAAACGAGCCGAGCGCCCAGCCCAGCATTACAAAGCACCTTGCTCAGGAGGGGCAGCACTGCCGAGACTGATCAGACATCAATAGAATCGTTGACAGCTCTGGCTCTTCAGAAGGACCAACTCCGTTACTGAGGATGACTTTTTCGCCCTCCAGGCATATGAAACACTTGTGATAGTTTAGGTCTAGCTTGGAGGCTGGTGCACTCTGGAGATCTGCAAGGTTCACATTAGTGACTTGCTTTAGGACTTTAATGCGTTAAAGACGCCATTGGGCGCCTCCACGTTTGCATACAAATTCCATGTGCATTTCTCACCCCTGTGCCGCGATCTACATCACGGCCCACAGGAGATGCCAGTCCTGGATGTCGGCAACTAACACAGTGGTGCAATCTCAGGACAAGATTAAGATCTTGTTTGGCTAAACTATATCCATCCTAGGCTATGCTCTGGTAATGAGAACAACCACTGCCTCGTGTGCTTCTGCAGGTCTTGCATGAGGGATAATGGTCACTTCCCTTGCTGGACCTCTTTTACACAGCAAGTACTGCCAGCTACTCTTAATGTCATTTTGGCTCACGTCGAGGGGAAAACGGCGCTACTCAAGTGGGCATCCATGTCGCCCATTGACCTCTTTTGTGCACCTCTTCGGAAGGTGCCATGTTACCAGTCTCAACGGATCCTGGATCTGGGACTTTGGGGAACGGGCAGAATAATGTGATTCCGGCAGCAATTCAGGCTGCTGTAGGACGGCATGCGTATGCCAGGAGTAGCAACTGGGCACATTGAAGCATTTACCTCCACCTGTCAAAGTTGTGTGGCTCCACCCATTAGGGGTTTGGGCAGGGTGCCTTGGCCCGTCCAGAACTTGTTAATTTGTACTTTTGTTAATTGCTTTGTTTATCGGCCTGTAGAGCTGCTCCGGGTGGGTTAGGAAATAGGAAATTAGTGTTTTGCATGTCTTCATCTGTGCACACAATTCCTCGTGTGAAACTCAGGAGGTATGCTTACAAGCTGAGTACTTACTTCTTAGCGCAGGACTCAACTCCCAAAGACATTTGTAGACTCTCAAGCATCTTGGCTATGAGTAGTCAATTATTACTGGGCCCCCATAGGACAATTCTATGCATTCTAGCCATCCAGAGAGCTCTCACATCAGGGAGCATGAACAGATTTTGATTCCTCCGGCTTAAACGTGTGTGTTTATCCCTTACTCGTGCATGGGCACATTGGGCCAGCAGAGGTCTGGTGCTACTGGTGACAAGCATGTTGAGGCCCTCGAAGTTTTCATCAAATAGGCAATGCGGTGGCTGCTTACCTTGTTGGGGCGAAGTGTTTATTGATGCAGCTGCATGTTAGGTAGTCAGAGGAGGAGGCACCTAAGAAAGTACAAACTGCGTGGGAGCCAGTAGTTTATGCTAGTTGTCTTGTCCTTATGTGCTTGTATAGTGCCCTGCACTGGTGTTCGTTGTTGCCATGGGCAGACCATGGGTTGAAGTTGGGGACTGGGTCTGGTGCAAGCAGCAACCCCATGCCCAGGTCTGAGAGGCAGATGTATTGGTATCCTCAGTACTATAATCAATAGCTCTAGCCCATTTGGTATATCCACAAATAGCTTAGGGCTCTCAGTCTCCTGTCCAATGGCAGCAGTTACTGGTTGAGCCCGCTGATTCTGCTGACTCCCTATGCGGTCTCAGTGAGACTGGAAGGCATCAAATGGATGCATTGTTCATTGCTATCAAGGCTGCCAGGATAACTTGGCATGATCGACTTCCCCGTGATTGATTTTAAGTGATGGCTGCAGGATCAGGACCTCATTTTTGTGGGTTTAGTATTGTCTAGGCAGTGGAGATTTGATAGCAGGAAACTGCCATAAGGGCAGGGAAGGGTTGCACGCATCTATTTTCTAAGTAAGGGTATAGCTGGCGCTGCCATGGCGGCCAAAAATGACCTCCAGGCATCCAGTTTCCATGTACGGGTAGTGCAGTGTGGAATTCTGAAATGTGTGTGAATACCGCTGCAAATTCTGCAAATGCAGAAGGTGTACTGACACGGTAGGTACTTTCAAATCCTCTTAGCTTGAATGCAGGGTATCTGCAAGGATTCAGGGATGCCATATGGCCGGTCTCGCTCCAGCAAGGGGAGTGTGTTAAGGAGGATGCAGAGGTCCAAAGCGGTGTGCCACATTGTCTGCTGAGGCGGCCAAGTGCACACTGCTGGGGATAAGTGTGTATTAATGATGATTCACGTGGATGGCGGCGTTCACAGTTAACGAGTATCCAGTACAGAAGGCACATGCCAGAAGTAGGCATAGCCATACTCGACATGCTTTCACATTGCAAGCGTGGAGACATGTATCGTGGTACCTTGTGCATTGTGCAGCCATGGCTTCAGGTGCAGTAAGTATGGTAGTATGTGTATGTAGAGCTCACCTTCTGTGAGGCAGCTTGTCAGGCGCTGGACTTGAGGGTCAAGGTCAGATGAGGGTTTATCGCCTTGGACACAGAGCACCGGGCCCTTCAAGTAGGCCATTTGAGAAGGAATTAATTGTCTCGCCATTCTATCACCCAGTCCCGTTGTGTGGCAGCAGTGGGGCAGTGAATGGGAGATTCATGGTTTCACAAGAAGTTCAGTTGGTTTGCATGGGTAAGACAAGGGGGTGAGACTGTGGTATATGCTGCCCTCCCTCTAATTTGAATCTGATTAGGGGTCTGGCTGGAAAGCCGTCTCCTGTGGGACTACGCCGATCTCTTTAGGCCACAGATACTAACTGCGTTACGAAGCACATGGCATTGTGCAGCCCAGGGTTTGGTTGTGAGACTATGCACGAAGTTACACAAACAAGATGTGTCGCATCTTCTGGAAGGTCTCTGCTGGGTTTTTGGGAAGGGGCTGTGGTGGCACCACCTGCAACCATGCTTTCTCTGTGGGTTGGCAACTGTTTGTTGGGTTTGTTAGGTGCAGACTGTCCTGCAGACTGTCCTGCATTGGATAGGGGTGCCATCATGGCTTGAAGGATAGGCACAGTTGCAAGCAGAGAGAGAGGGGGAGCTGTGCAAAGGGATCGAGTTTTGATCTCCAGCATGTGCTTGAGGGAGGGGCCTCTTAGTATAAGAAATGCTTGGTGCCCCTACCTTTACACTTGCAAGCTTGTGATCCTGAGCGGACTGAGGCTCCATGGTAAGTTCTTCTGTCCTGAGTTTTTGAGGCTTTGGTGGCTGAACAGCAAGCTGGGGACGCCGTGCCAGGGAGGGGAAGACATGATAGATACTTTCTTGCCTGTCAAGATGTCCGTTGCTAGGTACCGTGTGCTGTTACATATTCACTCTTTGACCCCCTAGGGAGCTCTGAAGGGAGACAGCTAATGACATGGGGCTCTTTTTAATCATCTTGAAGGGGGCCAGCTCAGTTTGGAGGTATACTTGCTTGAGTATGTGCAAAACAAGTTCAAGCAGAGGAAGCTTTCTGGAAATCTGTGACTTGCTCTCCAGCAGAGGGATATCCTCCTGGCAATGGGGCTCGGTTCTGAGAGAGCAATCCTGAGGTACAAGTCTGTTCAACACAAGTTCGATCCTTGCTGTGCTGCATGTGGTTCTCCAGGCAGTATTATCCATTACATGCATGACATGTGCATCATTATTGGGCGTCATGAGGCTTGTAAACTTCACAGCTGGGAGGTTACTGGGAGGCCTTTGCCATTGAGGTACCGCAACATTTGGTCAACTGGCGCGATAGCTAGTTTGCAGCAGTGCAATCCTTTTTGTAGTGCACTTTTCATCTGTTTGCGACCCATACATATCTTATGTACTACTTGTTGGCAACGTCTGCAGTGTGGGTCCCCCAGCAGGGCCAAGAAGCAGCAACAGGATTATTGCCGATTGTTGTGGCACTATCAATGGGGCAGGGGGTTCCAATCACTGTAACCTCCCATCATCGTTTTTGGATTTAGTACATTTATGTCTTTTTGTCAAGGCATGGTCGAGGGCACAACTGGTGGGCATGGGCCTTGTCTGTTATTGGATATGCTACCTGATGGATGTTCATTGGCATCAAAAAGCACGGACGCAAATGCATCACACGTGTCGCAGTTTTTTGATGTGCATTCGGCATATGTCATTTGCAGAGCCACCCTGCTGGTTGAGTATGGTGCTCTGACAAGATGACACAGTGTGTGCCTCGTCACTTACTGACATGGGATCTCATCGCAGCAAGCAAGTGAAACTTGTTCAAATAGTACTGTGCAGCACAGGAAGGTATTTGTTAAGAGAGACCACTGCACAGCCCTCTGGCCCGTGCAGCACCCAAGCATGACGCCAACCGGTTTCTTAGTGGGGTGAGGAAGGTCTTTGTGGGAGGCTGGGAGGAAGCTTCGCAACCGGGCGTCTTTTGCTTTCCTGTTAAACGTTGGGCATGGTCTGTGGGTGCAAGCGTTTACCCCGCAAAAGTTCTACCCCTGTGAAGGTGGCAACTGGTGCATGCCATACCAAGGAGCCAGTTGCTTGCTGCGCGGAGCATCCTGATTTGCAACAAAGAGGACGAAGGCTACTTTTGGCCAATGAGCTAGGCCTTCTTGCTGACTTTCTCGCTGAGAGAAAGGTCTGTTGCGCTTAGATGCATCGGTGGGTGGCTCAGCATACAGCAAGCATGCAGGGTTACCATGTTGCAGGCTAAGACAGCCCACTTGGCGAAGTTGTAGAGAGGGCCAAGTCAACTGGGACTAATGCGCACTTGCAGGGATTCGACCTAGCAGCCCTCTTAGCAGTCTTCTTGCGGTTGCCACACCTTGCTCAGATGTTTGTTGTTTGTTTGGGCAGGCTGACAGGTTGCGGCAGGCAAAGCAGCTTTGAGTGCTTCAGATCTTCATTGTAGAGTTTGACTGGGTGATTTCTGGGTGTTGCGCAAATAATCTTCTTGGTCACCATGTATATGGGCTGTTCACTTCGTGCGAAGCTGCGAAGCTGCATGGACTTCTACAAACGTCTATTGCTGTTGGTTACTCGGGCATGTGCGCATCAATTCAGGTACCATGAGTGCTATGGACTTGCAATTAGAAGCAATGTCTCTGCTGTTTATGCATGGACCTTCAATTGATAGATTTGCATAGCATACATAAGGAATTTTGCGTGTTCATTTTAGGTCCATGTGCCCCAGCTTAGGTCATGCAGTAAATCATACGCATTGTGAGTGCACAGCATGCAAAGCAGGACAAATACTATTGTTTTTATGTAACATTAAGGAGTAAGGGTCTTCTGCGTAGCTTCTTACAATTGCTGTACTATGCAAATTGCTGCATTTCTTGGGGCAAGCTTAAGTGTGTAGTTGGTGAGCATGGGCCTTACAAATGTGCGTCTGATAGTTGTTGGCAGCAAAATCAAAGGAAGCAAGCTGTACCACGAATGCGCCTGTTTGTTGAAGTGCATTGTCAAATGTACATGGCCACCAAACTCTGTATGTTGTTCGGCAAGGAGATAATGTGCGTGTGTGAGTACCTTGAGCTCACAACAGGCACTTGGTTTGACCGGCTGAAATGATGTTCTCAGCTTGTGACCCATGCGCTGTGCTAATTTGGCTGTGCCATCTGGAGGACAGTAGCAGAATGCCTGCATGAAATGTATCTCCGATGGAACAGCTGCCAGGCATGGCCTGAGTGTGAAAGCTGTAATTCTTGTGCCATAGCGGGGGGCAGGATACTGCATTGTGCTGTTTGGGGCTATATACCAGCAACAGAGTGGAACCTAAATCAGCCATTTAAAGACAGCATGCTAATACCAGCTCCTCCATAGCAATATCGCACGCCCACAACAGTCAAAGCCTTATGCATTCATACACATTGCTCTTGTAACACTACCGGCTTCACTTTAGTAATCAATTTGCTGAGACTGCTGACATGAAGCACATCTGTGCACAGAACTGCAAGAATAGGAGATCTAGCTCACCTTGCCATGGTATAAATCAATTGCAGCTGCCAGCCATGTCCACTGCAAGACAGCAGCCTCTGCAAATCCTGGTGCCCCTGATCAGCAGCCTTCACCCCCCCTGCTAAGGAACCATGCCAGTGCTTGAGCGTGTCGGGTGCCAGCTTGTGCTTGAGCAGACTTGTGTTATGTGTGTTGCCAATGCAGTACATCGGCTTGCCGCGACTTGTCTCATGTGTGCATCTTTGTGCTTTTGACTTATCGTGGCTACGCTCGTGAGACAGGTGGTGATTGCTGCTTGCTTCACTGCATGTTATTCATTGGTGTGTGCATTGTGCACTACCTTGGGCTTAAAGCAGGTTTGCTGCGAAGTCTCTCTGGACGGCATCGGTCAAGATGTGTTAGCGCTCAGAGTGATGGATTTCTGTGGGAGCGCTGTCTGTGCATGTTACAGTGCATTGACCTGTGTGTAGAGTAGCCTCTTGGCCCGTGCAATATGGATTATACCTACTTGCCAGAGAAGTGAGTCACGGTGCCACTGAGATGCGCATCTGTCTGGTTGAGAAAGTTTAGCATCTTGGAGCCGAGCATTGTTTCATTATGTCACTGCATGTTTCCATACGCTGATGCATGTTGCAGTTGAAAAGCATTGCATTTGGCAGGACCAGCTTGGTCAGCCCAGTGCCGTTGGAAGTGCCGACATTGGCCGGCAGCGCTTTGATGCTCATTTGGATGGAACGTGTACAGCCTGGATAGATTGTGTACTGCATGAATGGATTGTGCATGGATTGTGGATTGTTTTCCTGTATGCTGTTGACAGTTCGCTTGTCAGACGGTACTTATGTCTTTGCATCGGCTTGTGTCATTGTCTTTGATAGGCCGGCTGGATGGACAATTCCCGGCCTGACTTGAGTATCGTCGTTGTCCGAGAGAGGCCCGACCTGCAACGTGCTACTAGTCTGGCAAAGCCAGTTGTGTGTTTGAGTTACCTGAGGCGTTTCCCGCCTCCTGCTTCCCGAGTCCCTGAGTGGACATCTGTGCTTGTAAGATTTGCTTGACTACTGTTATCCAGTCTGTCCATACGGCTGAGATAAACACAGTCTATTAGTCCAGTCCGTTCCCTGATCATATCAGGAATCGTGCTGTCGGTCGCCTGAGTGCTTCAGGTACCAAAGTGAGCAGACATCGTACTGACGTGCCCGCTCTCACAATCCGCAAGGTCATTCCTAGGCTACAGGCTACCGTCCTAGGCCCTGCGTCTACGCAACATCGCACAAGCAGTTATCAGACTTGTGCAAAGCATCCGAGGACCTGTCTTGGGTGTGCCCATCCTGCGCTGACATCTGCCGTTCCGGACAGTTGTCCAGTGCCACGCTTCCGCAAAGCGCCCCGGCTACACGCATTAGCCACCCTACAAACTTACACCCTGGTCACGGAGCGAGGGCATAAGCGTTGCTTGTGTGAACTGTTGCGACGACCAGTGGCATCGCTGGTGTCAGCGCCTACTTGCGCCGACCGACCAGGAGCTTTGTACCGTCAAAGCTCAACTTCAGACTGCTCTTTAGCGGTCTACATCGCTGCACCTCAACAGCTCTGGCTGTAAGAGTGGCTCTACAAAGCGATATTAGCATTCTGCCGTTGCACCCTCAACCGGCTGCACACCAGAGTGCTCCAAGCTACTTGCAAGAAGACTTCTGGCACCTGCTGGAAAACCCACTTCCTGCTCTGTGGCCCTCAACTCAAGTGAAGGTTCTCTACCTCACCAGCACAAAACCCTACGTGCTTACTGCTGCTGGACTGAACTTCATCATCCCAGCAAGACAACATGGAAGACATGCCAGTTCTACCCCCTGGGCTACAGCCAGGCCCACAACCTGCTGGGCAACCAGTGTTCAACACACCCCTGCCCTCACAGATGAACGCCATAGGCTCCTACTATGGTGATGGTCAAGATACAGTCTCAGCAAACAACTGGCTGAACCTCTTCAATGAGAATGCTGACCTCTTCAATTGGCCTGATGATACCAGGGTCCGTGTGGCCCGCACCAAGATGGTTGGCCCTGCTTCTGACTGGGTTTGTGGCATCCCACGCCAAACTTCTTGGAACCAGTTCTCCAATGAATTTCTGGCCCGCTTTGGAGAGCGCCGGGACGCTGCATTGATGCGCCTGGCAAAGTGCAGGCAGATGAAAGGAGAGAGTGTGGCGTCATATGCTGATAGATTCAGGCGTGATGCTAACCTGGCTGGAAGAACAGAAGATGACAGCCTACTCTTCCATTTCAGAGAAGGATTACAGTGGAGGCTGAAAGATGAAGTACATCGTGCCAGAGACCGTATACATGACCTGGCAGATATCATTGAGTGCGCAAAATACTGGGAAGATTACTACTACACTGTGCGTGGAGATGATGCTGGAGATGCTGGATTTGGTTACATTGGAGGGAGAAACAACAACTACAACCCCCTGCCCAGAAATGACAACAGGCGCCCTGACTATGGAAGGGGGACCCCTGCTGACCGTCCCTACCAGGCTAGGGGTGGTCAGCAAACCCCTTTCAGGTCCCAAGACCGTAACCAAGGCCGTAACTACCAAGCCGAACGCCCCAACAACTTCCAGCCAAGGCCAAATGGTTATCAACCTGCTCCATACAGGCCATATGGAGGCGGCGGCGGCAATACAGGTCCCTCTGGCCAAAACCCTAGGCCATATGAAGGGCCCAAGTCTAACTCCAATGGCTACAGACCAGCTGGCCAAAACCCTGGCCCTGCACCCCAGCGGCAAGGTACTGCCCCCCTTTCCGTAGAAGAAATCACCAGGCAGATGGAGCGCCTACAAATCTCTCTAGCACAAGTGGCAAGGGAGCAACGTCGTAATGAACAAAGAGGAGTGCCTATGAATATTTTCACCATGGAAGCCGAGGATCCGCACCCTGAGCCCAAGGACAGCCAATGCAGCTATGATCAAGGTCACCCTTTTGCGGAAGAAGATACTGAGGACCCTTACCCCGGGTATGTGGATGTCCTAGTTGGCACATCTGGATCAGAAGGCTTCTTTGTCCAAGCCTTGGACCCTTCTGACGGTGTGGACCTCGATAGCGACCCTGATACCACCACCGATGGTGACATTTCCAACCTCCCCCTCCTCTGCGTGATGGACCCTGTCTCTGATGCTGAGGATGACTACATGTGGGAAGAAGATGATGATGCTTTTATGTATGATACCCTAGACCATCAACAGGGTATGTACAATATGGCCCCTGCCTTCTACTCCACCAAGAGAGTTGCAGACAACCTGCCCCCAAAGCGTGCCCCTATCAAAAGAGTGGCCTTTGACCCTTCTACTTTTGGCACCAGTGGAGCTGCCCCAGCCAGGAACCCTGCTACAGCCCCACCTCGAGGTAACCCCCTGCCGCAAAACCCTCGAGCAGTGCCACAAAACCCTAGGGCTGTACCCGTGCCTCAGAGGAACCAGGGTCCCCCGCGCCCAGCAACCCCTGCTGCAAGAACCAATGACCCTCTACAGCCCCCCGCTCCTCACCGTGCTTCAGGCCAAGGTGCTGGTCCTAGCCAACCAAGAGCTGCTGCTCCAGATCCTGCTAGGCGTGCTGACTTGGTTCCAGACCTCCCCGCTGATGCCCTGGCTAATTCCAAAGGGAAGGAGATGGCGCTGAAGGCTGCACGCTCCTTGACCATTGATGCTGCCCGTGAAGCCAACCTGATCGTCCCTGCAGCCAAGATATGTGCTGCTGGCCATCTGTTGTGTGACCAAAACCTGGTGGAGAAGGGCAAAGAGACAGCAAGAAGGGCAGACAACTTTATCAGAAGGCAGCTTTCGACTGTACAACCTGCGACTGCTACTACTGCTGCCACAGCCGCCCATAACAACCTATGTGCAGCTGACCCCAGCCCGGGGCACAAGAAAAGAAGCCAGCTATATCAAGAAGCTGCCGTTGCTGGGACAGAGAGGCTACCAGAACTTTACCAGGCAGCATCCACCCCTGAAGATCCCTTGCCCTCGGTAACCCCTATAGCCGCGCCCCGCTTTGCCCTCTGTCAGACCCCAGTTACGCTGAGCATTCCTGGACAACCAACTGGTATGGAACTGGATGCCATCATTGACACTGGTGCTTGTGAATGCGGATTACCCCTTGACACAGTGCGGAGGCTTCAGGCTATGTATCTTATCGACACCCGCCACAGGCAGAGTTACACCACAGCATCTGGTCACAAGTACAAGGCTATGGGAAAGGTAAACCTGACCATTACCCTTGGCCCACTCTCCACCGTTGTGACATTCAATGTCACAGAGGCGCTCACCTACCAAATCTTGCTGGGAAATGACTTCCTGCTGGCCATCGGGGCCATCGTGGACGTACGATCTAGGCTGCTGAAGTTTCAGGTGAAGCCTGACATTGAGGCCACAGTCCCGCTTACCTTATATGCTGATGAAAATGGGCTCACCAATACCATGGCAATGGAGGGAACCAACCAGGATGTGAATGAAGCCTTCTGGAACACCTATGCTGGTATGGATCCCCGTGATGTGATCACAAGGCTCGTGGAGGACTACGCCATCCCTATGCTTACCATGGATGTGGAAGAACCCTCGGCCAAGATCCATGTGCCCTCAGTGGCGGAGGTGTCTCCACCTGCTACAGCCACCAGCCAAGCTACCTATGTCCTTACCAATGGGACCACCTGGGTGTGTTGGCTGACTGGTGAGACCTACAAGGAGCCTGCAGACCTCTATGACCAGCATATGCCGCTGCAGCTTCCCTCGGTGGATCTGAGTCGCCCGATCCGCATTTCACTGGACTTACCGGTTTACTCAAGCCCCTGGTTTGAGCATATGGCAGATGAGCTCCTACCCTTTGCCTGCCATCACGATCCTCATACAGACCCCAGCCTCCACTGTGCCACCCCTCAGACTTTCCAGTGGGTAATGGTGCTGAAAGTGATCAACTTCTACGGCTACGATCTATTTCAGGCTTACCCACGCTTCCTACCCAGCTATGGCCGCTGGTTAAACCTGGAACCTGCCCAGATTGGCAACATGGTGCAGAACTGGAGGGCTGGGGCTACAGCAGTAGCCACCGCGCATCTGCTGGCACTACCTAGGGAAATTACTACCAATGACATCCTTGGTATGATGTGCCGCTATCAGATCACCTCTGGGGACCTGAGCATGAGCCTACTACTACACGGGAAGATAGCTCAGGCCTTCAGCAACCATGCCGCAGTACCTGCCCCATGCGGCTATACCCCCCAAGTAACAGCTGCAGCCATAGCCCCCGATACAACCCCTGCCAGGGACACCCCGCTGGCTTTACCTCCCTTGGAGGGTAGGGAACAAGCTTACCCCTCCAATGCTGAAGCGGACTATATGCCAGACCTAGTGTCGGACAGTGACACCGAGTCTGAAGTGGACTCTATGCCAGACCTAGTGTCTGAAAGTGATACCTCCTCTGAAGTGGGCTCCCTACCTGGCCTGGTGTCTGACAGTCACACCTCTGCACTAGTGGGCCCAGTCAATGGAGCAGATTTCAGCAATGAAGAGTGGGACCTACCAGCTCTGACCGACTTTGATGAAGGTGAAAGCAAGAAATTTGAAGGCATGGCCCCTATGGACTTCAGCCCGCCAGTTCCCAATACTGCCTGGAACATTGCTGGTACCGCCACCCAAGGCTCCAGCCCTACTACAGTTCCCCAGCACCTCACCTGCCAGGTGGAAGCCACTCTCTTGACGTGTACCATGGTTCCACAGCTTGGTGGCCCCTTCTCAGACCCAGAGGACGAGGATATTGATGCTACATCACCATGCTCCGAGGGAGACAGCTTCTCATCAGATGACCAGGATTGGGATTTCCTGCAGAAGGCAACAGCAGGTGGTGAAGAATCAGATAGGGGAACTCAAGGCCCCACGGGAAGCCTGTTCCCTGAACCCCAGGTCCTCAACAACAGCCCCAGCAATGAAGGCATGGCAAGCAAGGCTTTGGTCCTTGTTACTCTTCAGGACGGCGCCCTGCCCCCCAACACTACCTGCAAGCTGAGTGCAGTGGATGGTGTTGTGCTGGAAGCAAGAGTTATGGTCATGGACCATATCATTGTAACGCAAGCAACCGATGGAAGAGAAGCATCCTGGAGCACCTATGCTCCAACCTCCGAACCATTCATCACTACAATGAAGAAGAGGGATGCTGCTGCATGCATTGGGCCTGGCATCATGTATATGCTCTGCCACAGACCAGGCCTGGGATCCTCCCAGCACATGAACTACAAGTACCAACAAGGTCGTATTGAGAAGACAGTGCCTACAGAGGACAACTCAGGCCCTTTCCTCCCTGAAGGCTTACCAAGCAAGACCCAAGAGGCTGCTGCTGGCGAAGCCATAGTGGTCATTGGCAACAGACCAGGGGACCAGCACCAGTGTCCTACTGCCTCATCGCATCAAGTCCCAACTGGAGATGGAAATGGTACCAGCTGCAGTGACAAGGGCAGGCCGCCCTCACCTTTGTGGGAGCTTCCATCATCTGGCATCATACAAGACTATCCTGCAAACCAGGTGGCAACAATTGATACTGGTCAGTACAATTATGGATGGACCGTGCTGGCCAGCCTAGGAGCACCTGACACTGAGTTCAGAATGATGAGGATGAAGACATCATTTGAGACGGCTGCTCTCCAGAAGATGGCCACAGCTAATGCCCGCTGCTTGAGGCCACCACCCCCTGAGAGGTCTGGTATTGGTTGATATGCTGTCACTGGCCAGCAAGACCTGGCCGGTCTGCAAGTTCATCAGCCTGGGTGAGCTAGGGCAAAATGCTGGAAGTTATCAGAAATTGGACGAGGTCAACCAGGACTGCATGAAATGTTGCATTTGCAACATGGACATGCGATATTAAGATTACCAGGGGCTTATCAATTACCTATGGGTTGCAGCAGCTTTCTCATTTACTACTGCTGCATGGAAGTAAATCCATTGACTGTACGGACATGGGTCCTTTTGCTCTCATTTGAGCCTTGTTGGTCCCAAGCAAGACCTTAAACTGCCCTAGACATTGTCTACCTTTCAGCAGGCATTCAGCCCACGCATGGAGGGCTGGGCCCCCTCCTCCCAAAAAACAAAAACAAAAACAAAAACAAAACAAAAAAAAAGATAACTTGTGTTGTGGTTGCATTCTCTTGCATAATGGGTTGCTTGAAGCTCGTTCCAGCTGTGCTTATGAGGGCCCCTTTGCCAACCCTGGCCCAGACTTACCTGCATTTTGCATCATTGTGGGCTCTGCAGGCATTCATGTAAGAGTTTCGGCCTCATGTCCTTGCAACTTGGTATCGCTTCTGGAAGTATGCACTGTGTGTGTCATGCTTGTCCATTACCTGCAGACAAGTGCATGATAATGACTCTTGCATTGCCCGTTGACATAACAGTGCAACCATGTGACAAGCAACCGCTGTTGTGGTGCATACCTTACTATAACAGGACCCACTGCATTCTTGATGATAGCTTCTGCTGTTTGTTGACATATCCTGCGTGACTAGCTTCCTTGCTTGGTGCTGGCTGAAGCCTGTGGCTGGCTGAGGACAGCCAGTCTTCTTTGACAGGGGGAGGAGGTCACTGGCTTCTCTGCATGTAGCAGCCCCTGATGTCTTCTCTCTTTGTTCTCGCACAGGGAGTGTGCTCTAATGTTTCTCCAGAGAGCCCCGTAGTGTGGCCTACGCTGGGATCGTCGAGGGTCGCTAGCTGAATTCTAAGCAGACAATGAGACGTTGATTTGGATTCAGGGTGTTAGGGTGTTTTGAAGAGGCTTTTGGTGTAGCATGAAGCACATGAGGAGTTGATCTAGGCCACGACTGTGCAGCAAGGGCCCGCACAGGAAGGGATCCGGTTGCAGACCATTGTGATCATTGCCACATACATTTGAATAGGGCTGAGGACGTATTGTTTTGCGTCATGTGGAAGAACGGAGGACATTGTATGAGCTGTGCGCTTGCATTTTACGAGCCAGCTCTTTGAGTGCCACGGAAGTCACCAGGTGACGAACGAAAGGACAACTGGACTTCTTTGTTAATGGATTTGATGGCTACTAGGAAGCCCTTAAGCAGCCTTTGATGTCCTGCTGAAGAGGCTAGTGGAGCTTTTGCATTTAGAACGCCCTGAAGGTTATACCTGCATGCCAGTTGGCAGATCTTGCCTTTCAGAAGGTCGAGCTGTGGGCTTATGTTCTTTCCAAGGCACTCAAGCTCCCAACGTGACTTAAGGAGAGAGTTCGTCAGCTGACAAGCAGCATGTTACCTGGAAGCATTGAGCCCAGCAGTTTCAAGACACCTGAGATCCTCAATACCAGTTTCCCCTTACCTGGCTCATGGCACCTTCTGATAAAATGGAGCAGCTCAGAGGATACTGGAGCTAATGAAAGTGCTACCCAAGCTGCTGGAGATGCCTACATCTACCAGTGCTGGCCCCACCAGAGTGAACCTCAAGTAAGTCATAAGAGGGTTCATAAGAGGGTTCAGGAGAAACATCTGGGAGAAACCTTAGCTCAATGGTGTTCTAAAGGGCTGAGACCATTAGCCCTTTTGAGGGTGCATCTGATTGATCAAGGGTGCAAGAGCTTTGGGGCATCATTTTCCTGCTTTTGGGCGGTAGCCCTGAAGTTTGTGGAGCTTTGTGGAGATAAAAGATAAAAGAAAAACAAAAAAAAAACAAAAAAAAGGTAAATGCTTGTGTTACACATGCCATGTGGGAAGCTTGTTGGTTGTTGCATGTTCATTCTCATCAATATATTTGACCAGCTTTGACTAGTCATAAATTGCATTCTGGCTGTCCCAGGAGGGCCAGCTTTCCGTCGCCGGGCAGACAGCTGTCGGGTGCCAGCTTGTGCTTGAGCAGACTTGTGTTATGTGTGTTGCCAATGCAGTACATCGGCTTGCCGCGACTTGTCTCATGTGTGCATCTTTGTGCTTTTGACTTATCGTGGCTACGCTCGTGAGACAGGTGGTGATTGCTGCTTGCTTCACTGCATGTTATTCATTGGTGTGTGCATTGTGCACTACCTTGGGCTTAAAGCAGGTTTGCTGCGAAGTCTCTCTGGACGGCATCGGTCAAGATGTGTTAGCGCTCAGAGTGATGGATTTCTGTGGGAGCGCTGTCTGTGCATGTTACAGTGCATTGACCTGTGTGTAGAGTAGCCTCTTGGCCCGTGCAATATGGATTATACCTACTTGCCAGAGAAGTGAGTCACGGTGCCACTGAGATGCGCATCTGTCTGGTTGAGAAAGTTTAGCATCTTGGAGCCGAGCATTGTTTCATTATGTCACTGCATGTTTCCATACGCTGATGCATGTTGCAGTTGAAAAGCATTGCATTTGGCAGGACCAGCTTGGTCAGCCCAGTGCCGTTGGAAGTGCCGACATTGGCCGGCAGCGCTTTGATGCTCATTTGGATGGAACGTGTACAGCCTGGATAGATTGTGTACTGCATGAATGGATTGTGCATGGATTGTGGATTGTTTTCCTGTATGCTGTTGACAGTTCGCTTGTCAGACGGTACTTATGTCTTTGCATCGGCTTGTGTCATTGTCTTTGATAGGCCGGCTGGATGGACAATTCCCGGCCTGACTTGAGTATCGTCGTTGTCCGAGAGAGGCCCGACCTGCAACGTGCTACTAGTCTGGCAAAGCCAGTTGTGTGTTTGAGTTACCTGAGGCGTTTCCCGCCTCCTGCTTCCCGAGTCCCTGAGTGGACATCTGTGCTTGTAAGATTTGCTTGACTACTGTTATCCAGTCTGTCCATACGGCTGAGATAAACACAGTCTATTAGTCCAGTCCGTTCCCTGATCATATCAGGAATCGTGCTGTCGGTCGCCTGAGTGCTTCAGGTACCAAAGTGAGCAGACATCGTACTGACGTGCCCGCTCTCACAATCCGCAAGGTCATTCCTAGGCTACAGGCTACCGTCCTAGGCCCTGCGTCTACGCAACATCGCACAAGCAGTTATCAGACTTGTGCAAAGCATCCGAGGACCTGTCTTGGGTGTGCCCATCCTGCGCTGACATCTGCCGTTCCGGACAGTTGTCCAGTGCCACGCTTCCGCAAAGCGCCCCGGCTACACGCATTAGCCACCCTACAAACTTACACCCGACAAGCGCTTAGCTCACGAGGCACAGCATGGCCCCCATCAAACTCCACATAGCAGAAGTCAGGGGGGTGGCTGTGGTGCAAGAGCTTCTGCAATCGTGGGACCAGCTGCCTGCTGCATCTACTGACAGGGAAGAGTGGGTCTTGGATCCCATGGCAAATGAAAACCTTAGGTGCACCAACCTGGGAAAGGGACAAAACTGGGCGTTAGTGCCTTCGTTTGCAAAGTAGATGCACCGGATGTGCTCCTGAAACCAATTGCGGTGGTGTGATAACAGTGGCCTTCCAATCGCGAACTGCAACATGTGATCATCCAATTACTGCATTGGCAGCTATTGGTTGGTGTGCAGTCAGCCTGTCCAATCATTTTATCTGGGACGGTCTCTGGGGTATTCTTCCCTGCGTGTTACAGCCAGTGGTATGGTTCGGCCGCAGCCATCGTGTACCTAGCTTGGGGCACCTCTGGACCTCAACTGATCAACATGCTTCCGTAGCCAGCATTCCACAGCTTAAAAAGCCTCTGGCGGGAGTAAACAGAATGCTTGCTGTGATGTTAAGCAACTCATCACTGTGTCCTTGGGCTCATCTCCATAAGCTGCACATAGTTGACGAGAACTGTGTGATCTCGTTAATACCCCAGAACTCAAGCCATCCATTGACAATAATATTTGCCACAGTGCCCGCGGAAGTCTTGACACCCCCCCCCCTCCCATGATTCATCACCTGTGCTGGTGGTCTCATGAACCCTGGTGAGAAAGCCATGATGTGTGTGAAGAGGTCTCCATTAGCCACACCCAGGGACAGCGCGTAACTGGCACCATCAGAGAAACCAGCAAGACCAATGCGACCAGGGTCTATGCTGTACCGCTCAAACACATGATGTAGTGCCTGGTCCATGTACGCCACATCAGGACCAAAGGTATCCCTGCAAATCATTGCAAGGCAGTTTTGAGCCGCAGCAGCACCAATGGATTCCTGGCCACCGAGTCCCATTTCGCCCCTTTCCCTGCTCAGCCTCCTAACCCCAAACTGTCACCTCATCCTACCACCTGGCATACAGCCACTGCCACCCTTTCCCCTGCCGCCCAGCTCCCAGCCGCCCTCCTTTCCCTTTGACTCCTTTTCGCCTCCTTGCCCCCCATCGTAAAAATCGTACAGTGAACAAAGGAGACACTCATAGTACTCTATGTGCGTGGATTATGCATCTATCTCTATTGAATGTCAGTATTGGTTATCTCTCGGTCCATAGCCGTGACGTGGCCTGTTCCCACCTGATCACGTCCCATGTCCTTCCCCTGCTCTCCGGCACCAGCATGAGGCACCTGTCCTTATCAAATATATCCAGCTCCCCAAATGTTGCCAGGGTGCTCTTCCCATACCCCCCAGCACCATGCAGCATCACCAGCAGGGGAGAGGGCACACCAGGAACATAGCTGGGGGGAACATACAGGTAGCAGAACCTGCAGGGAAGGCACTTATCCAAATTGTTTCAAAGGGTCTGCAAAACAAGGATTCAAGCCACAGCTATTGTATACATAGGCATGAGAAATTATGCATAAGCATGAGATTCTTGAGAGGTGACTAGAGTAAGGGGGAAGCACCATGTATGCTACTACCGCATACGGAGGGCTAATGCCTGCCGCCCACTCAATCACAGCGTCGATGCCAGTTTGACTGTCAATGCCTGGTCGCCGCTTGAAAGGGCTGCCAGATGACTGGCAGTCACTTGTCACTTGAAGTTGCTGCTAGATAAGCTGCTTGACTGGTGCAGGCTGCTTTATTTAAGTGACAGGTCCCCGTCAAGCATGGCTGAAGTGTGCCTCTTTTTGAGGCATGGCTGCTGATCTCCTTATCTGCTTCAAAACCCACCAGCTTTGTTAGCCTCCCATGCTGCTGGACCTAGCATGATATCCGAATGCTGCTGCAAAGAGAATCTGACAGGAAGCTATGTGTGATCGGACAGATACACGCCTTGCTTGTTCTGCAGGCTTTGCTTTGGCCACTCATTGCGTCCTTGTGCTGCATTTAGATCCTCTTTGCAATTCTAGAATGCCAGCCTGCAGGGTAGCTGCTGCAGGTCCTGTTAAGCTTCACAATAGGAGACTACTTCCGGTGCTGGCCAGCTAGCTGATGCAGCCCAATGCTGTCCACACAGCGATACGCACTGAAGCCCATATCCCACAACGGCTTTTAGTAAAACTTTGCCTTTATCAATGAGCAGCTGCAGCTTTGCAGGTTTGCAGCCCTGAACTAAAGCCCATCTGCCCTCTGCCCTTCAAGCAGCTGGACCCACCTGTCACCAGCTGCTAACTTGAGCTCCTTGAACTTCAGTTGTTGGGCTGTGCTAAGCTCGGGAGGTCCAAAAGGAGCAATGCCTTGACTAGTGTACGTTGACCCTGGAGCAGCGGTTGCCGCCGATGTAGACAGTGAGTGAGGTCGAGCATGCAGCCGACCATTAGAGACTCGGATCATTATGGTGCCCTGGCATCAGCTCACTATTTTGATCAGCTCCGTGGCGTGTGCTCAGTAGGCATGGATCAGAAGTGCCTTTGAAGCTCGGCACAGGTGTGCATCGGAAACATGTAGAAAGGCAGACTGCCGGCGAAATGGCGTTCTTAATGGTTCTTATGGGCCTATTTAGACAATTCTCTATATTAGCTAGTAATAGGACCATACAGCTTGGCCATTGTCGCGTGCCTCGCAAGTTCAAGGTTGCGCAGAGTAGTACCGGGAGTAGTACCGGCCCTTGGCCACGTCATTCTGAATCACAGGGATATTGTCAGTTAACGAGGTCCCACTTAATGGTAATGAAACCTTTTTGGACAATTTTACTTTTCTCAATCCTCATCTCCAATAAGCAGGCACGTACCGGCAGCAAGCTGGCTGCAGCAACACCATGTGTCCCGGCCATTCTTGCCTCTCAAGGCAACACAGCATGTCCAAACGAAGCTGTGCACCTTTGAACGGTCGTCCCAAGTCCAGCCTTCTTTTGAATTGGCACAAAGACACGAACCCCCCCACTGTCCAGGTGCAAGCATGGAGCACTGCCAGTTCCCAGGGCAACAGTGTAAATGCAACCAGATTATGTGAGACCCTTGTCAAAAAGTGAGATTCAAAAAGTGCTGTCGTGGGCTACAAAATCTATTGCGCCTCATATATGTGCACTCAGGAAGTACCAACTCTGTTTCCAACAGCCTGGCTGGGTTCTGATCAATGCTCTCATGAACAATCAGTCTTTGCTATCCCATGCAAAAAACCATCCACATGACCCCTAGCAATCTCCTTCATACATAACCGTTTGCGTGGTATTTTTTTCCTCGGCCAAACCAGCCCTATCATGGTACAGCAAGCCAACCAGCCATCAAGCCCCCTCCCTGTCGAGGTGTAATGATGACAGATGGACTAGGGTTTTAGTATTAGGGTTTAACGTTTGAATTATGGGTTTTAGGGTTTAAGGATGTGTCTGGACATGTCTAGATGTGTCTGGAAGTGTGTGGAAAGTAGTGGACTATTCTGGAAGTTTCTGGAAGGAAACATGTAGAAGGTTCCAGATAGATGTATTGCTTGGTAATGGATGGAACTGTGGAGAAGGTTCTATTCTAGATGGTTCTAGAAGATATGGGCTGTGTTACCAGCCATATATAAAGGAGAGAGTTGAGACATTGAAGCAACTCAACTAACTCAGTCAATTCAGTCAAGCTGTCTTGAGTATTTGTTGTATACCTGTGGCTGTGTACCTATCTACTGTGTTCCTTCCACAGTATATCTCTGTGTATATCCAGACTCTACTTGTAAGTTTCCTGTCTCAATAAAGCCTCTCGCCTGACCATTCCGGTACTTCGGCAGTACATCGGTAAAGGCCTACGTCTACCGTCGTCCGCCATCCGGTCTAGCTAGGGGAGAGCTTTGCACGTGGTTTCGGAGCTTAACGACCCTTCCTGTAAGTTTTGGACCGCTGCGTTTTGCGTTTAAGGATAGCGCTACTAGAAGCATCCATCCATCGGTGCAAGTTGAACTTCGAGCCGACGTCAGTTCTCTTCAACATCAGTCTTCTATATGGAAGCACAAGTTCAGCAGCTTACTACTCAGCTTGCGGCTCTGACGGATGCGCATCAACAAGCTATCCAGCAACTTCAGGCCGCACAGCAGCAGACAGCCGCTCTGCAGCAGGCGCAAGTTAACGCTCAACCTACTGCTACAAAGATCAAGCCACCTAAGCCTCCAGTCTTCACGGGGAGCGCACAACCTTCTGCGGTCAACTGGTGCTATCTTATGGAGACCTACCTACAGTCATGCGACGTCAACCTCAACGCTCCAATAGCCATCCTTCATGCTGCCGGTTTCCTGCGAGATTCAGCACTTACCTGGTACCGCAACCACCTTGCAGCCGTTCAGCGTGGAGTGGACCGACCCTGGAATACTTGGGAGGACTTCAAAGCTGCTCTCATCACGCACTTCACACCAATCTCCCCAGAGCGCACAGCACGTGAGAAGCTTGATCATCTACAACAAGGTGGCAAGTCAGCTCGTACCTATGCTGAGCAGTTCAACCTCTGCATGCTGGAGCTACCCGACATGCACGAGAAGGACCGTGTTCATCGTTTTCTAGAAGGCCTGCGACCGGAAGTTCGTATCCATGTGGAGCTGAAAAACCCAACCACCCTTTCAGATGCCGTTGAGTGGGCTATCCAAGCAGACTCGCTTGTCTGGCAGATCAAGAGGCGACGCTCTTCACCTACTCCTGGAGCTCTCCATCGCCCTTATCAACAGCAACGACAAGAGCCTCACACTGGACCTACTCCAATGGAACTTGGTGCTGCTGACAACAAGAGGACTAACAACAACAACTGCAATCAAAGAAGGCAGAACTTCAACAATGTGAGGAGGCAACCATCCAAGAAAGATGTGGAGTGCTTCTACTGTCATCGCTTGGGTCATTACCAGCGCTTCTGTCCCAAGCGTGCTACCGATCTGAAAATGATGAGTGATGCTGCCTCTCCTCAGCGGTCAAACTGAGGAAGGCGCGTGGTGCGGTGAGTCCTACGCGCGCCGATGTGGCTGGTCCCCGTCCTGCTATGGACTCACGGAGAGGTTGCTCAGCCGGGGTTAAGGAGCAACCTGCTGGGAATTCCAAGTCAACGGTTACCGGGCGCCAAGATGCTGCAGCATACCAACACAAGAAACCCCGCCGGAGATCACCAAGGTTGAGGGACCGTACTGACTGGAGATTCCACCCTAAGGAGCACGCCGAGTATGCAGCGATTTATGGGCCATTTACGGTGGACGCCTGTGCAGATCCAGCTGGAGAGAATGCAGTGGCCAAGAAGTTCTACCACAGTCAGAATTCCTTCCTTAAGGCCAATGTCGAGGGGGAGAATGTATGGCTGAATGTGCCTTTTCGCCGTGCCGGGAAGTTCCTTAGGCATTATCTGGAGTGCAAGGAGAGAGCCCCTGCTCAGACCAGTGCTGTCATCGTCCTGCCAAAATGGGAGAACAAGCCGTGGTGGCAGATGACACAAGGACTACGCCTTTTGAAGACCTATCCAGCAGGGACCAAGCTCTTCACTGTGCCATCCAAGACACCTGGTGGACCTTGTATCGACATGGGACCTACCAAGTGGCCTGTATGTGTATTTTGGGATCCTCCTACTCTTCAAGGTTTTGTGAAGCCGTTACCGTACAATGCTACAACAGAAGAAGCAACTTCAGAGGAGCCGTCAAAGGAAGAGGAGACACCTGAGCTATGTGGCCTTCGTCCTACCAGTGAGAAGCTTATTCGGCTTAAGGGCAAAGTGAGAGGTCACAGCGTCACTATTCTCGTCGACTCAGGTGCAGGCAGGAACTACATTGACCCTGATGTAGTTGCACTACTAAATCTGCCAACAGTCACCCTGCCTGGCAACATTGTGCAATTGGCTGGTCCAGTCACCCAAGATGCTTCCAAGCTCATCCCAGACCTCAAGTTCAGGATTGGCCAATACAAGGACCATATGCCCTTCACCGTCACCAAGCTGGCGCAAGACCAACTCATCCTTGGCAAGCCGTGGCTTACATACGTAAACCCTCCTATTGATTGGGCCACCAACACCATCACCGTCACCAAGGGTAATGTCACCTACACTCTCACCCCGCC
The DNA here is from genome assembly GCA_963556185.1 of Pseudopediastrum boryanum. Lineage (NCBI taxonomy): Eukaryota > Viridiplantae > Chlorophyta > Chlorophyceae > Sphaeropleales > Hydrodictyaceae > Pseudopediastrum > Pseudopediastrum boryanum. Next base: position 8,655,429 of record OY744495.1, read on the forward strand.
TGCTGATGATGAGTCACCTACCGTCAACATGCTCAGTGCCATGCAGATGAAGCGTATCATCCGCAAAGGGCAGATGGCATACCTTGCAGTCATCAGAGAGGTACCCGAAAGCGACAACCGACTGGAGATTTCGGCGCCATCAAACGAGGAGTGGCAGTCAGCTATCCAAGGCATCCTTGACAAGCACAAGACCATCTTTGAGAAGCTGCCTAAAGGCCTGCCACCCAAGAGATCAGTGGACCATCATATTGAGCTGGAGCCTGGTTCCAAACCGCCTTACCTTCCCATCTACCATATGAGTCCCCTGGAATTGGAGGAGCTGAAGCGCCAACTTACAGATCTTCTTGAAATGGGCTTCATCCGACCATCCCAGAGCCCTTATGGAGCACCAGTGCTGTTTGTGCCCAAGAAGAATGGCAAGCTACGCTTCTGTGTGGACTTCAGGGCGCTCAACAAGCTAACCATCAAGAACAGATACCCTCTACCCCGCATCGACGAGCTTTTGGACCGTCTCCAAGGCGCCAAGTACTTCAGCAAGTTGGACTTACAGTCGGGCTACCACCAGATCAGGATTGCTGAAGATGATGGGAGCATCCAACGTACCGCCTTCCGTACAAGATATGGGCACTACGAGTGGTTAGTACTACCTTTCGGCCTTACTAATGCTCCTGCAACTTTCCAGCAGCTGATGAATGACATCCTGAGGCCCTACCTGGACCAATTTGTGATTGTCTACCTGGATGACATCTGCATCTACTCCAAGACCAAGGAGGAGCATCTGGAGCATCTGGACAAAGTGCTCACCATCCTGGAGCAGCACAGACTCTTTGTCGGACTGGACAAATGCTCATTTGGAGTACAGGAGATGGAGTTCTTGGGGCATGTAGTGGGCACAGATGGAGTCAAGGTTGACCCCAAGAAGGTTCAAGCTGTGAAGGATTGGCCTACGCCAAAGGACGTCAAGGAGGTGCGCAGTTTCCTTGGCCTGACTGGCTACTTCCGTCGCTTTATTAGGCATTACGCTCACAAGGCTCTACCACTCACCAATCTCACCAAGAAGGAGACCCGCTGGCATTGGGGCACCGCTGAGCAAGAGGCTTTTGACCAGCTGAAGGAGGCACTTACCTCAGCACCTGTATTGGTTTTGCCAGACCCAGCACTGCCGTATGAAGTCTTCACCGTGTCTGGAAGTGTGTGGAAAGTAGTGGACTATTCTGGAAGTTTCTGGAAGGAAACATGTAGAAGGTTCCAGATAGATGTATTGCTTGGTAATGGATGGAACTGTGGAGAAGGTTCTATTCTAGATGGTTCTAGAAGATATGGGCTGTGTTACCAGCCATATATAAAGGAGAGAGTTGAGACATTGAAGCAACTCAACTAACTCAGTCAATTCAGTCAAGCTGTCTTGAGTATTTGTTGTATACCTGTGGCTGTGTACCTATCTACTGTGTTCCTTCCACAGTATATCTCTGTGTATATCCAGACTCTACTTGTAAGTTTCCTGTCTCAATAAAGCCTCTCGCCTGACCATTCCGGTACTTCGGCAGTACATCGGTAAAGGCCTACGTCTACCGTCGTCCGCCATCCGGTCTAGCTAGGGGAGAGCTTTGCACGAGGAGGTGAAGCAACACCCGGACAAATTCATACACAAGCTGGTAGAAGACAGGAACACTGACGACAACTCAGCCAGCAATCTCCCACAGCAGACTGTTTACGCTGCTGTGCTGTCAAATTCTGCATCTATCTTTTTCAGATATCAAGTTCGATGCATTTCTCTGCAAGTCCACTACAAGTCCATTTATGATGTACAAAATGATACAATTTGGGGATTAAAACCCCTCCCGGCAGTAGCCAGCAGGCCAACATCAAGGCCCATGGCTGTAATGTGACAAATTTCACCAGATCGTGCCTGACCCGAGATCAGATTAGCGGGCAGCAAACAGGCAGCCAAGACGTCTATTGCCCCCCCACCCTCTTCCTAAAGACGCCAACATTCTTCCTTGAGCAGTCCGTGATGTTTTGGCTTCTGCAGCTACTCATCCGACACCGGCTTGCCCTCCAAGAACCATTCCAGGGCCTCTTTGCTCAAGGCCCTCCTCACTTCATGCCCCCCAGCAAACTCCACATAGTAGAAGTCTGGCTGCCGAGTGCCCAGCATGCGCTGCAGACGGGGCGCTAGCCGCCTGCTACAGTAGTCAATGTTCAGCACATTGTCGTACTGCCCGTGGGAGATGTACACCTTGGGAGTGCCAACCTGGGAACCAGCCAGAGAAAGCAAAGAAGTAAACAAGGCAGAAGATGTCTACAGTGAGAGGAAGCAAAACACACCACAACACAAGAGCACATGGCATATAATAGAAGGGAAAATGCATGTGGTAAGAAGGAGGACATTACGGCAGGGGCCCCAATGCATAAACAAGCAGGAGGAAGCAAGAAAACACACTCTGGACTTTTGACCACAGCAGGATGAGAATAGCAGCCAGTACAGTCTTGAAACCAGGTACAGTTAAAACCCAGCATCATGCAGGCAGCACACATCTACATTAGCTAGGGGTAATTTCAGCAGTCTCAGCTACACCAGCAGTGGCAGCATCACAGGAGACACAGCAGCAGCATGAGCAGTCTCAACACACGCTGCGAGCACTGAGCCAGTAACCAAGAGAAGCATCAACATCAGGGTCGGCAATTACAGGCAGCATCTACAGTAGTCACAGTATTTGTATATAAAGGGAAAAGATAAGGCTCAGATGGTGGACACCCTAGGCAAGTAGTACCTCTCCTGTTGGAGAGTGCCTATAGGAGTGGGGACCCCTTTCATCATAGCCTGGATTTAAGGATTTGCTAGGATGCCAGTGCCACCCAGCCAGAGTCACCGCCCTGGGTCAAGGTTCTACCTGCAACCTAAGTTTGGTCAACCCTTGACAGGGCTGGCTGTGTTTGACTAAACCCTAATCCTGCTGTACAGCAGGCTAGGATTTAGCCAGGATGCCTATTCTAGGCCAGCCATAACCCTGGCTGGGTGTCACTGGCACCAAAAATGAGATTAAAATTAACCCCTGAGGGATGGGTGGGTGGGTGCTTAAAATATGCAGCAACACTTAAGAATACCCACAGAAAGTCCCTGCCTACCGGCTGGGCCCAAACTGGCACAGGTGCAGCGTTGAGCACGCTACTTGTATCGCTCTCTTACTTGTTTTCCCGTTCCTCCACGGGTGAGAGCGCTGTCACCGCTCGTCATGTTCGTCCATACGAACTAATACGTCAGGTACGAACTGGTTACATGTTCGTCCTTGCCGACGGCGATTTAAAGAGAGGTTCACTCAGAAGTTTTCAGACCTGGTCCACCTCAGGTCTTCTTCTCTTCTGGGTGTTCCCATCTTTCTGCCTTTCCAGGTGGCCACCTCTGCTTCGCCCTACTCTTCCCTTATACAAATCATGCAGATTAGACAAGTACTCTTGCTAATCTTTGACAACAACAGCCTGCAAGTATGTAGCCACAGAAGCAGCAGCAGCAGAGGGAAACAGGAGGCGGCACATCACATTGAAGTTCCACCTGCCCAACTAAAGTCTGCCTTTCTGTTTGTGGACATGCCTCCAACCAAGGTTGGTGAGCGCACCTGCCATCTGGTATCCTAGGACAAAGTCTCAGTAGAGATCCGAGCAACCAACAGTGCTTTACCCAATCTCTGCACTGCATTCTCCCCATCCCTCGCACCCCCCCCCCCGGGCCCCCCTCCCCCCCTGCCCTCCCTCCCTCACCTGTGCTGGTGGTCTCATGAACCCTGGTGAGAAAGCCATGATGTGTGTGAAGAGGTCTCCATTAGCCACACCCAGGGACAGCGCGTAACTGGCACCATCAGAGAAACCAGCAAGACCAATGCGACCAGGGTCTATGCTGTACCGCTCAAACACATGATGTACTGCTTGGTCCATGTACGCCACATCAGGACCAAAACCACCCCTGAGAAACAGAAGCAGCAAGCTAGCAAATGGGTCCGGATCTTCCGTGACTGTGCAAGATATCTCCTCTGTTCTTGTATCTTGCTGTTTCCGTGATAGGTTGTTGTGAGGCGACTGTGGCAGCTTTGCTGTGGCATTCAGTCATGGGGTGTGAGATGGGTGGTCCAAGGCATAAAAGTGTGACCCCAATGCTGCAGCATCAGTCCCTGACTGTGTAAGAGATCTCCTCTGTTCTTGTATCTTGCTGTTTCCGTGATAGCTTGACGTGAGGCGGCTGTGGCAGTCTTGCTGTGGCATTCAGTCAAGGGGTGCAATATGGTGGTCCAAGGCATGTGAGTGTGACCCCAATGCTGCAGCGTCAGTAAGCATTGTTATTACATTTCATGATATGCCATAGCAATAAGTGCCATAGGCCCCGCACCTCAAGCTGTCACAAAGAGCAGCGAGGTGGAACAGAATACGGGTAAACTTCGACATGTATGACAATATATGCATGCCTAAACATGAGGTCCAGCAGCTAGGTCAAAATCACCCAAAACCTCCACTGCCCCAATGGGGGTAAGAGCCTCCCTCCTACTTAAGAAAGCAAGGAGGGCTTGTAAGCCCGGGTGCAAGCAATAGTTGGTAAGCAGACTGGGGTCCATTGAGCTGAGACATGCAGGTACTTGTAAGACTGCCTAATGCCTGCGGTGCTAATGCATCAGTCAGAATCATATCTCATGGCCTAGAGGTCTTCCACCCTCCCAGGGTCAGCCCATTGCACAATCAGCAATATGCAAAACGACAGTGCAGTTGACATCCCAGGGACAGTATGAGTAAACGAGCAACTCCGCATGGCATATATGACTGCTGTTTTAGGGCTTACCAACCTAGACACACGCACCCGATACGGCGCTTGACATCGGTGCAACATGCTATTCTCCCTGATGAGTCGCATTGGAGGATACAAACCATATGCACGAATGTAGACATGCACTTAGATACTGAAATGGGCAGTATTGCAATTGCTACGCCTGCTTCCCACCTGATCATGTCCCATGTCCTTCCCCTGCTCTCCGGCACCAGCATGAGGCACCTGTCCTTATCAAATATGTCCAGCTCCCCAAATGTTGCCAGGGTGCTCTTCCCATGCCCCCCAGCACCATGCAGCATCACCAGCAGGGGGGAGGGCACACCAGGAACATAGCTGGGGGGAACATACAGGTAGCAGGACCTGCAGGGAAGAAGACATGTGGTGGTACTGGTAGTAGTATTACTCGTGCTGTTTTTTTCACTGGTTTCAAAAGGTTTCAGCACAGGCCAAGGGATCTTAAGTGCCATACTTTCATGCATGCATGTGCTGCTGCACCACCTGCTGCCGCCCCTGGTGAAAGTACAGCTTACTGCTACTTTGAGAGTGTGAAGTACCTGTCACCACGAGCCAGATTGAGCTCCTGTACTTTCAGCAGGTGGTCTGTGTGGTCGCTACGAGTCGTGTCGCTGTTACCAGGTCCAGCAGGTGCGCTATCCGCTGCTGCTGGTCGTGGCCGCGCCTGCAGGCGGCCGTCTACCCCGCTCATCATCTTCTCCAGCGAGATGCTCGCAGCTGGCGCGACTTTTAAGCGCAAGAGCCGGCTTTGACGAAACAAGGGAGCCTTAAGCTCACGGTTGCCTCTCAGAAAGCGGGTGAAGGCCAAGTTGACAGAAACAGGCCTCAAAGAAGCGCTTGCAAACATGAGGGCGGGGCTAGCTCTCTTTTCTAATCGCTGCAGCCGAGCAACAAACCGCGCTGTCTGTGCCCTCACACAAACATACCATGAGTATAACTGTGGTTTGGCAGAGTGGGGCGATTACGTTACGCCAGCCCAATCCTACGGGAATGAAGCAGTACTCCCGTCATCAGCGGCCGCGACGGTACTGCTGCCGTGGCGTATACAGTTGACGTAACGACCTGTCAAGGGTGCGCTTGGGCGCGCACGGCCCGAACTAGCTTGAGAGACAGGCCTCGCATCGCATCTGAGACTACGTATGAAAATTACTGGCTGATGGTGTGCAACTAAGTTGTCAGTGCATAGTTTCGCTATTGCATCTACACTTCACAAGAGTGCCATTTTCACAGCGGGAAGATGCCTCCGTCCACATGCAAGCTGCAACTGCCTGTTCTTTTGGATGGGCTCATCTTTGTGGAAGGCATTATGTCGGTTGCCAGATTACCTATGAAAGCTTGGATGTTACACAATCACCAGATTGATAGCCTGAACTGCCTTGGATCTTATCACACACGGCTACCTTGCCCTGACTTGAGGAGAGAAGAAAGCCCCTTCTGAACCAAACACCAGTTCATGCACTGCAGGCAGCGCCGTTACCTCAGCACTACGACCTGCTTTGCTCATTAATCAAAATGAACTGAAACAAGGGCGCTTCTTACTGCTTGTCGAGATGTGCAAGTGCCAACTCCCCTGCAGCAATGCATCTTACGGCAACAGGACCCTACTGCCCTAAGGGTCTATGTGCTGCCATCCAATGAAAAAGGCACTTTCTAGTTGGACTTGCAAGCATTCAGGGCTCCATTCAAGTGGGCAATATACATCTCCTCAGTTAGTCGGGGGTAGCTTAATTGGTAAAGCAGAGGACTTCGAATCCTTAGATCCGGTGTTCGAATCCCGGTCTCCTCGCCGCCCTTAGTCGGGGCCTCTCAAGAAATAGGTTACAGGTATCCGCGTTGTCTTGAGAATGTATTCGTCTGTTCGATGGGCTAACGGTCTGATCAACTGGGCAACACCGTCGCCGCAAGGCCGTCCGATGAGTCAGTCTGACTTCCGGTCTTGGACCCGGACGTTAAAGATCGTTTGTTTGTTAGTCCCCCGCACCGGCCCCCAAGTAAACATCAACTGGTGAGACAAATTGCCCATCCTAGTAGATGGGCTCATTTTTGTGCCAGGTAGCATATCTGCTGACAAATCAGATTGAGATAGATTTTGAAGGTCCATCCAAGAGGATGGTCCATCCAAGAGGATTTTAGGCAGAGCGCTAGCAGGCAAAGTGCACGTAGGGAGTGCTGCAAGTCCTGTGATCTTGGCCCTGAATTGGGAGGTGAAGTTGAATCTCCTGAACACTTCTTGTTTGACTGTCCTGTTTACCAGGCACAAAGGCAAAAGCTGTGGGAGAAGCTGACTTCTGACCCTGATGTTGCTGCAAAATGTCAGATATTGGATGGCAAATCTGATGAGGAGAAGCTGCATAGCATGCTTAATGAAGAGTTCTGGGGTGTAGACGTCGATGAGGAGTCTGGCTTAGTATATGGCCCTTTCAAGCATGCATTTAAGTGTATAGCTAAATATGTTGCAGCTGCTTGGAAGATTAGGAATGCTTATGCTCACCCTTCTGATGTGGCGTGAGGTCCAACCAATGGGGTTTGTTACCAACTATTGCTTGCACCCGGGCTTACAAGCCCTCCTTGCTTTCTTAAGTAGGAGGGAGGCTCTTACCCCCATTGGGGCAGCGGAGGTTTTGGGTGATTTTGACCTAGCTGCTGGACCTCATGTTTAGGCATATATTGTCATACATGTCGAAGTTTACCCGTATTCTGTTCCACCTCGCTGTTCTTTGTGACAGCTTGAGGTGCGGGGCCTATGGCACTTATTGCTATGGCATATCATGAAATGTAATAATGATGGTTCTGGCAATCTCTGCTGCCTCCTTTATCCTACATTCTGTACATGGTGCCCCCACCTGTTAGCCAGCACAAATCTGGAGACCTGTGCCAAACACTTCTAGAGGGCATAAAAACACGGCAGAGGCCCTTACTCTTGCTATACTACTGGCTGACTTCAGCCCACAAACACCAGACTGTCAGCATGACCTGCCTTGACCTCATCACGCTGCGCCTGGCTAAAGAAACCTACTAAAACGGAGGTCCCTACTAAACACAAGCAATGATAGCACTGCAGGCGGCGGCTTAATTATCATGGCTTGCTTTCCTCATAAACAAGACTTTCAAAGAGGGCGCTCTTACTTGTGGAGATGTTCAGCTGCCAATCAGCAACTCATCTTAGGGCAACAGAGTCCTCAAGAAAAGCAGCTGCTCAGAGGTTGTATACAACACCATGCCACACATGCCAGCGGTGCTAGATTTCAGCATCCAGATGCTCTCATGCATCACATGCAATGAGTATGGCCCACCCTTCACTTAACTAGCATTTCCGACAACCAAGCCGCCATCCGCTAGTGGTGACTCCCCAAGAACCTCCATTGCCTCTGCCATGACACCTCTAGGCAGCTGATAGCAGCAGGCATCACACTGGGGGTCACCACAAGTGGGACTAGGACCTACATCTTGAATCAGGGGCTCCGGAAGATGCAGGTAGCCTGAAGGATGGAGCAGCAGCTTCCTAGCAGGCCTATGGCATGCCAAGGAAGCCCACCGCTTAGCCTTCAGCATCTCCTTGTAGTGTGGCATCACTGCCTCTTCTATGAGCTTGCTTGCCACGGTTTGATCAGTGAGAGCCCTCTGCACACGTGCAGCATCAAAGGTCTGCAGAAACGAGAAGGACTGCTCCTTCTTGGGCTCTTGTTAGTCACGAATTTTAGCGTTGTAGCGGACGGCACGCTGCGGGCGTTTAGACCCCCGCTCCTCTAGCTGCTGAAGCTGCTTTTCATGCTTCTCCACAGTCTTTTGCAGGTCCATCAAAGCTGCATTGCTGCGGTCTACCCCCAAACCTTTGCTGCAGTCAGCCAAGGCCCTGGTGAACTCGCCATTGCTGTCTCGAGCAAGCGCACTATAGTAATAGCCCTTGATCCATCTGGGGTCTGCTTGTATCGCGTTTTGAGCAGCTTCCTGAGCCTGGAGGGGCTGATTAAGCTTCAGGAGAACATTGGCCAAGTTGGTATGGTACTTGGCATTGCTGGGGTCTGCTGCTATGGCTGCTTCGTAGCGTTGAGAAGCTTTGGCATAATTGCCTGCTTGGAAGGCTTGCCTCCCTTCTTCATTATGTGCTTCTGCGGTGGCCATAGCGGCAGCTCTTGCTGCTCCTGCTGCTACCGCTGTGGATGTGGCTGCATGAGTCGCTTTCTGCTGCTCCTGCTGCTGTTATGAGGGGGGTGCTCCACTGGGGCTGCTTGCTGTGTCGGAACGTGAGAACAGGCCGTTCCACTTCTCGTAGTGATTGCGGACCTGCAAGAGCATGTGTAGAAGATCAGGGATGCCCTACTTGCAAACGAAGGGTGAAGCACAATCAAGTAGCTGGCAGGCAGTCAGCTAGCAGGATAAACCTGCTCGTTGGCACAAGCACATATCACGTGCAGATCAAGCACAACCAACTGGATGTACATGCTACCGAGCTTTTACAAGAATCACTAGAGATAAGCTGGTCCCACAGGCCTAAATGAGCACACTAGGGCCAAGCAGAGGAGCACGCCGACGGAGGTCCCTCCTTTACCCAGGCACCAGTAGCATTGCAGGCGGTGGCTTCGTACGGCTCAATGGTTTGCTCACAAAGTCACAAGACTGTCAAACAAAGCACTACTTACTTTATCGACATGTGCAGCTCTCAATCTTCTTGCAGCAACTCATGTTCCCGCAACAGAGTCCTCAAGAGCACCATGATGTCATTAATCTCCTCGAGTTCCAAGCAGAGCATAACCCAGGTGCGTTTTGGATGCCTCGACGACTCCGTCCGCAGGCATGCTGGAGTGGGGTTGTAGAGGAAAACATGCTCGGTTGTTAGAGAAACGGCTTCGAGGATAAGTGAAACGGGCAGTGCTGAGCTTCGCAGAGCCTTCGTGCACCACGCGTTCAGGTAAAGGCAGTAAGTCTCCTAACTTCGGAAGCCCATGTTATGGCAAGCTGCTTTGGGACGCCCGCCCGCCCAGCACCATCATAGATCGCATCCAGAGTGCTTAGGGATACTAAAGGAGCCAGGAATTCCTCTCTGCGTCTCCTTTTGGACTTGTACTGCTGTACTTTTCGTCAACGGCGCCAGACAACGGCGCCAGACAACGGAGCCACTTTTCGAACGGAAGTCGAAGAGCCTGGCCGGAGGGTAAGCCCTCCTAGCTTCGCTAGTTCGGTATGAGAGTACTGTGCCAATGCATTCAAAACCGCAATATGCGTCTCTATCAAGATGCCAGAAGAAGGAACGCGGTCTGAACCGGTCTTCATCGGTCATCTGAAAAAGCGGCTCTTGGGGCATGTGATCTCTTTGGCTCACAAAGCCCAGCATCCGAGAAAAAGGGCGTGAGATAGGTCAATGCTGCAGGTGGCAGCGTCCCATATCATCTAGACTATAAGCTCGCTCGATGTACTTTCTCATGCACTTTACGTTGCATTGTCTTGTGTCGTTGCCAGGTAAGTCGCGTTGGACACATGCACACTCAGCGTCCGGCTCTGCCCGGCCACTGAGGCGGGGTGTACTCTTTCGGTCAGTGTCTGACCTTGCCTGAAAAGCTGACATATAACAAATGCGGCACATATCCCATTTACAGATGCATAACCGCCAAGTCCAGGTCTGCTTGAGCAACCAAACACGCCAACCACTCCTCTTGCAACAACGCAGCTACCCCGCCTTCATCCATGACATCAGCTGCTCCACCACCCCCCAGCAGCTGCAATTCGTCATCACCATCACCACCAGCAGCTGCACCCTTAGCTGCCAAACCATTCCTGCCAATACCTGGCAGCTCCTCCCTGCCTCTTTTCCCAGCAACACTCCCCCCGCCCTGACCACCTCTTCTGTTCCCACATGGCGCTATGTTCTCTTGCTGCGCCTGGTACGCCTGCTCCCCTCCCCTTATACCCTGTTTGGAGACCCCCTGGTCCGCAGCCCCTGCTGCAGCTGTCATACAGCTCCTCCCAGAGCTGTGCAGCTGTAGCGTATCTTGTACTGCTGCTATGTGTAACGCTACAGCCTCCTCCAGGGCATCTACTACAGCCAACTGCCTAGCTAGTAGCCTGCTGCTGGCAGGGTTTGACTGGCAGACAACATCACTCGCACCCTGCATCAAAACAAGCAGCAACACACAAGAAGAAAAAGCCCCCTTCAGCTATTGTAGAGAAGGTACTACAGGCACATGTGCTTTCGATGCAGCTAAAGGAGTGTTAGGCGAATGTGGCAGCAGCATCAGCAGTAGCGACTACACCTACAGCTGCTGCCACTGCAGCACTACTGCAACAGCAGCAGCTCAGGAAGATGCCCATCACACCAGGAGCAGCACTTGCAGACACAACTATTGACAGGGCAGCAGCAGCAGGATATGGGTGGTGGGGGTGGTGGGTTGGGGTGATGTGGTTGGGTTTTCAGGGGGGTGGGGGGAGGTGATGGCGGTATTGGGCGAGTTGGTTTTGGGGAAGGGGGGTGCCAGACGGGCTTGGCATACTTGTGCAGAGAAACAAACAAGCAGGGTTCACAGGCACTACAGTATCTGAGGGGGCCTCTTAAATAATTTTTGTACGGTGGGACAAGCTTAGCATCTTTGTTCTGGTATGTACTACAGCCAAGTGCAGCTACGCTAGTCCGCTGCACCATTCAGATACTATGTGCTTAAACTTTGCCCAACCGATTGAGAGACAGTCTCTACCGTTCAAGAGAAACAAGTATTCATTGGTTCCGTACCTCCTGGGCTAGTCTTGTTGCAATCTTCCTGTCTGTCAATGGCGGGTTACCTATTAGACTACATTTGAAGAGTTGTACAGCATAGATTCTTCCCAGTGGAAAGTTGGCCAGCCTGGAATCCTCAAGCAAAGACAGCATTCCTCTTCTTGCTTTGCACCTGCCCTTGCCCCCTTGTGTGCAGCTGCACCTTCAAAAACATGTTGTTTATTTGTTCATCCCATTAACAATCTGCGTGCAGCTATACCTTGGGTTTTGGGTTTGCTTGTTTGCTAACCTCCTCTCACCTGTGCTCCCATCAGTTGTATGCCCAGCTGTAGCACCTGCCGCAGCCCAATCAGCTCCTGCTTATCACGGGCCAGCAGCTCAACCTCCATCACATGAAACCCATGACACACCAACTTCATCCTGCCAAAAGCTTTCTTACTCCCAACCCTTCTGCTGCTGCCACTGCTGCTGCTGTTTCTATTGCTGCTGCTGGTGGCCCCACCCCTACTGGGCAGCTCCAACCAGGTCGTCCTACTTAGGGGTTCATCACTAGAACCTGCAATGGTTTCTCCTCCTGCTACACCAGCTGCTGATTGAGTTTGGCCCCCTGCTATGAAAGTACCGTCACCTTGCGCTGTTGCTGTTCCTGGTTGTGGTTGTGGTCCTCCCAGATCCCCTCCCGCCCGACCCGGTGCCCATGCTTTTCTCACTCCATCCCCTGGTCCACTGCCCCTTGTTACTGCCACCAAACCTAGCTGTTGCTGTAGCAGCTGTGGCAGGCCCCCGAGGTTGGTCTTTACGCTTTGCAACAAAAGGTCACACCTCTTCAACCAAAACAACTTTTCAGCCGAGTCCTCTTCTTCTGCCGCTTCTTCTTGTTCTGCTGCTGCTGCTTTAGCATGTGCTGCTTTTCCCACATCTTCTGTTGCAGTAGCTCCTGCTTGCTCCATTACTTGATCTAGCTGTTGCTCCTCCCCATACTGCCTCTGCTTGTGATTCTCCTGCTGCTGCTGGTGTTGGTGGTCCTGTTTCCCTCCTACCTCTTGCAGAGTTGCTAGCTCTGGTATAAATCTATGCGGAAGAGCCACCTGCTGTTGCTGTTGCTGCTGCCCATACGGGGCAAGCTGTTCTTGCTGCTGCTGGTGTTGCCCCTCTTGCATCTGCGGCTGCTGCTGTTGCTGCACTGCTGCTGCTCCAAAGGCCTCCCCTCTAGGCACCTGTGTGAGTGTAAAGGGATGAGGTGAATCACAATCAGACTCCTCCACCACAACAGCTCCAGCCACACTACCAGGAGTAGGAGGGACAACATACACACCCTCCTCCTGCTGCTGCTGCTGCTGGAAATCGGTGCCAAAACCACCAGAGGATAGAGCTGATGAGAGGGACCTGCTTCCAGCTGCTGCTGCTGCCCGTGCCGTGATAGGAGTAGTCGCCTCTCGACAACAGTTTTCCTGATATCCTGCTGCTGCTCCTGCTGCTGCTAGATGTTCTCCTGAATCAACTTCCATAGCCTCCACTTCTTCCCCCTTGGAATTCTGCTTACATGCCCTGCCCTCTGCACACTCCTCCTGCTGGTGCTGCTTCCCCCCTGCTCTCCACTCCTGCTCCTGGTGTGGCCCTTCACCATCCGGCAGCAACAGTAGCTGCTCAGTCTGCTGCAGCAGCCACTGATGCAATGGCACCTCAACAGGCCCTAAGTGCATTAGAGCAGTAGCAGGGGTTAGCAAAACCCCACGTGCTGCTAAGCCCTCAGCTAACCCCCTGGAACTGATCGTGCCACACAAACCATTACCAGCAGCAGCAAGTGGTTCAGCTGTAGCTTCAGCAGCTGCTGCTGCCGTACAGCTTACTGCTACTGCTGCTGCAACCATAAGGCATGGTCCAGGAGGTCCTCGCCCACTGCTGCTGCTGCTGGTGGTGTTTGGCTGTAGCTCAGAATGCAATCCTGCTGCTGCTACTGCTGCTCTGTGGAGCATCACCTCTGCTACACCCACATAAGGAGCCCCCCAGCTCAACTTCTCAACCACAGCTGCGCTCCTGCTACTACTGCTCCTGCTGCTGCTGGCACCACCACCACCACCACCATGAGTAGCAGCAGCAGCAGCAACCTGGGAGTTACTGTATGCTACAGCTTCCTGCTGCTGCAGGGGCAGTGGCTGTAGCTGTGTCAAAGGCACTGCAGCTGTTAGCAGTAGCACTCCTGCTGCTGCATCCCATTGCCATGAGGAGGTTGCTACTACTGGAGCTCCATTGCACTGCCACAGCAGCAGCTCAGCATGGCACATCTTCAGAAAAGGGCCATACCAGCTCATATCACAAGCACCAACATCACTACCAGCAGTAGCAGAAGCTGAGGGCATGGGAGTACCAGATTTAGCCGCTGTTTCTTCTGGCTGCTGCTGCTGGTGGTGGCAGTGGGGGCGCTGGTGTGCCTCTTGATCTGCGCCCTGCCTGCTTGATTGCCCTGCTGCCACTGCTGCTAACCCTGCTGCTGCTGCTGTGCGGCCTAATGTTCCTGCTGCTGCTGCCTGTGGTGCGGCATGTAGTGATGGCTGCAGCACCACGGTAACAACAGCATCAGCACCCGCCAAGGTGACGTCACACTTTACCAGATCTAGGTCACACCGCAAATGACCCAATCTGGCAAGGTCAGCTACTGCTGCACTCACACCTGCTGGCTGCTGCTGCTCGCCCCGTTCTCCTCCCTCATGCTGCCCCTGCTGCTGCTGCTGCCTGTGCTGTGCTTGTTGCAAGCCTGCTGCTGCATGGGCTTGCACCTGCTCTATTCCCCCCATCATCGTCACTTGCTGTGATTGCACAGCCCTTGGCCCCTGCTGCTGCTGTTGCTGCTGCTGTTCTTGTGGCCGCTGCTGCTGTTGCTGTTTCTCCCTTAGCATGGCTGCATACATCCTGAAAGCTTCCTCAGGCTCTACCTTGTAGCATGGTGCACTGTACTGCTTTGCAGCACTGTACTGCAGGCTGTCTGCTGCAGCTTGGCACAGCAACTGCTGGGCCCGCGTTAACATGTGCTGCCGCTGATGCAGCACCTGACGCAGCTGAGATAACGTACGACATTCTGGAGCAGCAGGATAACATGGCAGAAGCACAAGGAGCTTCAGTCATCAGGGTAAATAGGTCTGGCATGCAGCAACGGGCATCCCTTTGTAACCTGTGGATTGCATAAGGAATCCCAACCACGTGCCCTGTACGAGATATCCATACTTGTTCCCCTTTTGGAAATGCAAAGAGTGTGTTTGAAGGTTTGTTTCGAATGTCTCTTTGTTATTGAGCACTTCATGCAGCTAAAGGCACTGCTGCTTTGACGGCAGAAGCAGAGCCACGGCAGAAGCAAAGCCACGGAAGAAATGGCATTATTTCTGAGGGATAAGCATGCGTGCATGTGGCATCCATATGTCCAATAATTACATCCGTTATGCCACAACTCGTCCTTGTGCCATCAATCCAAACTGGTCTCACCGTTCATGTTGCTCTATATGGAGATCATGCTGATGTGAAGTGTTTCAAACTTCAGTACTGTCATGAGGTCAACGTAAAGCCATGCAAAAATGTAACAACTGTCCTAGCAGGGCACAGTGTGTCATGGTATATCCCTGTGATGCATCAAGTCCACTGCTTGCTAGCCTGCTGCCTTGTCTGGGTGATGACATGTTCACCCACCCATTCAGTGAAGCATACTGCTGCCCACGCTACACCAATGCCCTGCTCCCTTCCTCGCCCCTCCTCCCACCCTCTCCCCCTCCCAGCTTGCTCTCTGCGCATTCCCCGTGTGCCTTCTCGGTCTCCGACCTGCCTGTACCTCACCATCTCTTCCCTATCTTAGCATCCCCGCCCCTTCTCCTCCCTCCAACATCCCGCTCACCCCTCTTGCCTCGACCTCTGCGGCTCCCATCAGAAACTCCTCCCCTCCCTGCCTGGCAAAGGGGACTGATCTATTGGTATCTGACAGCCATGAGACTTTCACTTTCTCCAATCCCCTCCATCCACATGCAACATTTCAGAAGGAACGTTTGCCTGTATACTGATTCCTGTTCCACCAACCCCTTTTCTCTCCGGTCCTTTAAGCTTGCAGCAGGCATTCTTTACAGTAGCCGTGCTGGCATAAATCACCTAGCTGCAGCTCCTCTGTATGCTCCCAGTCGTAATCAGTCAATCAACCTGCAATATTGGCTATGCCAAGAGGTCACAATGGCCATGCAGCACACGACTCCCCATGACTGGAGTCACACAACCCCATGCCGGCCAACCATCTGGACACCTGGACACCCCCACAGGTCACCCACTTAGGCCACACCAAACAATGCAACAAAGAGTTCCAAGCCAGGTGCGGCTGTCAAGCAAGCACTGTACATGTGTACAGTCCCAGCTTACCTTGTTGCCATCGTGTCCTTGTCGCATCCAGCACAGAACATAAAGCAGCATAGCCAGCCGGTTCCTGCTGCTGGAGGGGCCTATGCACTCCCCCAACCCCTTGTTGCCCTCTTGCCCCCCCTGCACCAATCTGTTCCAACCAAGGCTCCTGAGCTAGAAGCACTACTGCTCTCTTGCAGACCCTGCGGACTTCCCCGTCACCATTCAAATCTGCTGTGCAGCCATAGTCTGATCTTTCCCTTGCTCCAAAGCCCCTCACATCTCCATTCTGCAGGCCCCGCTGCTGCTGCTGATGCTGCTGCTGCTGTTTTTCATGCTGCTGCTGGTCTATCGTGTCACTTACGACCAAAGGGTAGCCCACACTACCTGGCAGCATTACCTTCTTCACCTCAACATTACACTCATCACCCCAAGCTGCTGCTGCTGCACCTTTCCCCTCAGCACCGCCCGCTATGAAGCTCCCAATCCCGTTCTCATGCCCTGCCCCCCTTTGATGTTCCAGCAGCAGCACTGCAGCAACTTGGCAAGCAGTTTCACCTAAACCAGGCCAGGTACTGGACAATAGCCAGTGCTGCTGCTGCTGCTGTTGTTGTTCTCTAGTTGGCTGCGGCTGGTCCCGGGGCTGCTTGGGCTGCGGCTGCCATGGGAGGGAGGGGTATGTAACTGCTGCTGCTGCTAGTGATGTGGCTGCTGCTGTTGGGGCTCCTGCTGCTGCTGTTGCTGCTGATGTAACAGCTTCTGTTGCTGCTGCTGGTGCAGGAGGGACCATAAGCAGCCCCTGTGGCAGTATGAGTTGCTGCACCCCTGGTATGGACACCAGGGGCTCCAGAGTCAAACCAGACAACAACGTCAACACACAACCCCCTGAACCCCCTCCAGCACCTCCCTGCAGCCGCCCCTCCTGCTGCTGCTCCATAGCCTGCCTGTATCTGCCATCATGCTGCTGCTGCTGATCGTGGTTTGGTTGCTGCATTGGGTGCTGCCCACGTGTGCTATGCTGCTGACCAGAGGCAAGGGTACTAGGCGGATTTGTGTGTTGCATGTGATGCACCACTGCTAGCACCTGGGTGTAGCAAGTGCCTTGTAGTGACACCTGATCCAGCCATGATAGCTGTACCACTGCACCAGGAAGCTGTAAAGCATTACAGCTAGGGCTGCTGCTGCTGCTGGTGGTGGTGGTGGTGTTCCTCTGCAAAGGGCCACCATGTCCCACAGCCCCGACGCTATGACCTGCAGCAGCAGCAACAGCAAGCCAAACGTTGTGGCCTTAACACAGAATTCCGATATACTGCTCTATTGGAAAAGATACTGCCTGTGCTTACACAGAATACACAAGGGTGGGTTTTACCCTGAATATATACCGTGTGGCAAAGCCTGCCAATAACAACAGATGCAACCCTATTCCCTGCTATTACCTATGTTCCCGTCAAGGAACAGCACCTGCACAGCCTGTGAGTTAGCGCTGTGAGAGAGAGACTGGTGCGGCTCACCATGATGACAAAATCTGCTGGCGAAGAAGCACACAGATCCTCTCCCTCCACCGATGCTCTCTTACATATACACTACATCTGGGCTCACAACGTGCTCTAACCGTAAACCCCTACCAGGCCCCGCACTTACCACTGCATTCCCTCAGTAGTACCACCTTCCCAGAAGATGACCCCAAGGTTAGCACAGGCTCTGAGCCCAACAACAGCCCTGGCACTCCGCCATAACCCCTCCTGCTGCCTCCGCTGTTTCGCAAGCACTTCTGCCACATCTGCTGCTGCTGCTGCTCCTCCTTCTGCTCTTGTTGCTCATAGGAGTTGACATTCTGCTGCTGATGATGATGATGGGGGGGAAGCTGCAGCAGGGCATGTGCAGACACATCCTCCATCGCTACAGCCTGCACCCAATCAACTTCCAGCTGCTGCTGATCTAGCTGGAGCACAAGCTTACAACAAAGCAGCTGCTGCTGCTGCTGCTGGTACTGCTGCTGCTGTTGTTGCTGCTGATGCTGCCGCTGCCACTGTTGCGGGGGTTGTGGGGAGAGCTGTACTGCCACTGTGCAGTACAGATGGATGCACCGCCCCACTAACTGACTCTGCAGCAGCTGCCAGTTCAAAGGAGCTGCAGCTGCTTTTGAAAGAAGTGCAATCAGCTCTCCCTCCTCCTCCAGCTGCTGCTGCTGCTGTTGGTACCTGCTTCCAGCTGCAACACACTGCTGCTGCTGCTGCTGCTGCTTTTTTGCATGTGAGCACAGCATTTCTACAAGCGTGTCAGCTGTGAGGTCTAATACCAGGGCGTCCCAGGGTGCATCAAAACCCAGAACAGAAGGGAACGTTGCATGATCTGCCCTGGATGGTGTCTCCACACCACCCAAGGCTTCTGCAGCTGCTCTTCCTGCTGCTGCTGCTGCTCCTCCCACTGGCTCTCCTGCTCCTGCTGGCTGCTGCTGCTCTGTAGAATCTAGGCAGGGTGACAGCAGCAGCAGCTGAGCAGGTGAAAGCTGTACTGCTAGTAAGGGCCCATCACCTAAGCAGCAGCAGCAGCTCAAGTCCAAGCCTGAGCATTCAGGCGGAAGCACAGCTTCTGCAAGCAGCTGTAACCTGAAACCCTGCTGCTCATTGATAAGTGTAGTGCCTGCGGAGGTAGCAATACGCCCTGCTGGTGGTTCTTCTGCTGTTGTTTGTGCTGCTACTGCTGGTGGTGGATAGAAGCCCCTGACAGCTGAACTGTTGTTGTGGCTGGTGGGGTTGTGGGAGATGGAGGAGGCTGTGGGAGGATGTTGGGGATGAAGGACATGCACTTTAATGGTGTCTTCATCGTGGCTGATTAGGGTCATGTGCTTGGTGCCAGATAGATGGATGTAAGCACAGCTTCCTATGGTGCAGGGTCGCCCTGGGAGGCTGCTTGCATCAGCTATACCATCGCTTCCTGGCTTTAAGAGCTTCTGAGGGATTGCATGGAGCTGAAGAAAGCTGCGATTGGTGGTTGCATCTGCTGCTGCTGCGTCGCCAGGGGGGATTTGGAGGGAGTAGGTAAGGTGGAGCTGCTGGACCTCAGACTGGCTGCAGCAGAGGAGCCCTCCTGTGAAAGCTTCCACTTTAGGGTCATCTGCGACACATGATGAAGAGAAGTCAGGCGACCTGCTGATAGGGAGGAGGGGGGGGGGGGGATGGTTCCGTGAGGCAAGAAGGGGACCTGCAGTACCGGGTGGTGGCTCCGCATGCGCATGCAAGCGGGCAGAGTCTGCCGCATAATTTATCCCTTGAATCAGTGCTCGGATACCCAGCACATCCTCAGAAGGATCCATCTATGCTAATGCGCGTCAGAGGACAGGGTGCGGTCTTTGTCACCGTGATGACTGATAGGCGCAGGCTGCCTGCATCGAACGGCGTGAAGAATGTCAGATTGACGATCCATGAGGTTCGACATCAGATAGTGGTGATGAATATGCATAAGAGCATGAACGCCTTCGAATTGGGTCACGGAGCAGAAGTGGGCATCGTTCTTGCCCTTCCTCTAGCACAAGTCCAGCCATCACGATCAGCCGCAGAAAGCCCATAGATTCAGTCTTCGTACCTCGCTCCAGCCAGAGAGGGCCCGGCCAGTGCAATGTAGCAACGCACCACTCGTACTGCTTAGCAGTACTATTAATTCAAATTCAAGCTGAGCTCAGCTGAGACTCTTTGAACCAGTCGGAGAAAGCGGTAATGACAGCACGTCTTAGTCGTATCTTTTCCTCCACTATCTACCAAGGTATTAGAGTCAGGAGCCCCAAGAGACCGAGCTCTTTCTTCCAGCTCACAACAGGGCATGGCACCGATGAATAGATGCACCAGCTTGCATCCACTGGGCCCATCCCATGCCTAATCATAACGGCTCTGCATGCATCTACCCAGGCAAGTGAATGTCAAGGATACAATGACCAAACAACTAGGTCACCCTACTGCTCTTCTGCATTCCCACAGCCAGAGCATACTGTTCTAGGCTCTGATCAGGAAGTACCAAGTAAAATGTATGCACTTCAGTACCCCGAACTCCTGAGAGGCTTAGGCAGCCATCCCCGAAACACAGGCCCCTCTCTGAGCTCCCTCCAAGCTGCAAGGTACTCCCCAGCCACCCTTTCTTTCACCACACATTTACACACTCTGCAAGCCCCACTCCCATCCCTCCTTCCCTCACCATGCTCCAATCCATCACCCAAAGCACGCACCCCATCAAACTCAACCATCTCCTCCAGCCCTGAACCACGCAGCACAGTGCCACTACAATCAAGATCATTGAGTTTCACCTGCAGCCTACTTAAACCCTTACACTTCCTCACCAGCTGCACGTACCGTTCCAACAGTGCAGCACTGCTACACCGTGACCGCAGCTTTTTATTCACACTGCTACTAGCCCCAATGCTTCCCTTGGCAGCACCACCCTTGCCCCCTTTCCCCTTTCCCTTAGCAGCACCTGCCTTCAGGCCTACTGCTCCCAATGTCACCTCGTGAACACCCTTACTAGCTGGGCAGCTGAACAGCTTGTACTGCACCATTGTATCTTCTCCACGTGCTTGGGCTCCTGCAGCACTTCCAGCCCTGTGGCAGACCCCTAAACCAGCCCTAAGTTCCTCCTCCTCCTGCTGCTGCTGCTGCTGTTTACCATACTCCCAAGAAAGCCTGCTTTGTCCACCAGCAGCATGACCCCCAGTGCTGCCGTATGATTGTACTTCAGGTAAAAGCAGCCCACCCCCTGCACTCCAGTTGATGGCAAACCCAGAGGGGCTCTTCCTTGAACCCCCAGTTGCTAAACCCAAGTGCTCAGGAGGGGAGTCCACAACTGCAACAACCGCTGGAGGTTGCACCCTGAACCCCTGCCTGAGCATAAGCCCCATGCCCACTGCTGGTGCTGCTGCTGGCACAGATACATCACCCCTGGCATTCTGGCATCTGATGCTATCAGGCCCGAGTACGGGCTCTTGCTGCTGCTGCTGCAATGGCAGCCTGCCCTGCTGCTGGTGCTGCTGCTGTGCAAACCTACCCCTGACAGCCCGGCCCACTGCTGCTTGCACAGCAGCAGCAACATCTTGAGATAACCCCCCTCCCCCCATTGTTTCTGTCCTCTTTTCCGCTGCCGCTGTTGTCAATGCTGCTGCTCCTGAAGTGCATGCTTCCACATCCCCAGCTGCTGCTGCTCTACCTTTCTCTGCTTCTCTCCTTTCTGTTGCTGCTGCTGCTCCTAATCCTCTCTCTTCTTCTCCTCGCCCTTCTGCTCCATGTCCTCCTACCGCCCCCTCTGATGGCAGTAGGGACCCCAGCTGCACCCCACTTCCCGCCTCTCCTGCCCCCCTTAGCCCCCTTCCAACATCCCCCACAGGCCCCCTAGGCTGTGCCACCACTAAACTGCTCAAATAGAGAGGCTCTGCCAATAGGCTGCTTAGCAGAGCCCCCTGTAACCCCAAACAGCACCACCTAGCTATCTTATCAGAGCAGCTCATAGATAAAGTGGGGTCCCCCCTCCCTGGCTTCCTCCTCAGTGCCCCTAGCTGCTGTGGCCCCTGTTCCACTTCATGTGCTTGAGGTATGTGGCAGGAGCTTGAGCCAGGCTGAAGGCCAGGGTTAGAGGGTAGCGACGGCTTAGAGGGATCCAATGACGGCAACGGAGGCTGAGAGGCATGGAAGGCGAGTTGGGGAGGCTGAAGGGCGTGGGTAGTGTTTGGAAGATGCAGAAGGCCACTAGCCGACTTATTTGCCCCAGAAAGCTGCGGCACGATCCCAGCTGTGCCGTCCCACTCCATGCAGCTTGCTTCCTGTGCCGCTGGTGCTGCGTATGCTGCGGTAGGTGGCCCATGTCCCGTTCCTCCTCCTGCAGCAGCACCTAATTCAAGCCCTGCTGCTTGATGCTCTGCTGCTGCTGCTGCTCCTCCTCCTCCTGCTGCTGGTGCTCCTCCTCCTGCTGCTGCTGCTGCTCCTCCTCCTGCTGCTGGTGCTCCTCCTCCTGCTGCTGCTGCTGCTCCTCCTCCTCCCCCTCCTGCTGCTCCTCCCCCTCCTCCCCATCCCGCTGCTGCTGCTCCCTCCCTTCCTCCTGCTGCTGCTGCTCCACCCCCTCCTCCTCCTCCTGCTGCTGCTTCCCCTCCTCCTTCTCCTGCTGCTGCTGCTGCTGCTTCCCCTCCTCCCCCTCCTGCTGCTGCTGCTTCCCCTCCTGCCCCTGCCCCTCCTCCTGCTGCTCCCGCTGCTGCTGGTGATGATCTTCTGGCTGGTGCATCTCCCACGTCTGCATTTCCCTCCAGGCGGATGAGCTTAGCCCCAGTCCTGCCACTCACCAAGCCAGGCCTGTCTGTCAGCTGCTGATCTACCTTATGGCATGCAGCACCTCTTATCCTAGCGGCTGCTGCAGCTGCTGTTGCAGAGCCTGCAGCTAGTATGGAGCACTGGCAATAAGTGCCAGCACTCCCACACATCTGCAAGCCTCTTGGGACACTGTGCGCATCACTTCGCTGTTCCTGCTGCTGCTGCTGATTATACTGGTTTTGCTGCTGCTGCTGCTGGTGGTTGCCTGGCTGCTGCTGTACTTCTTGGCAACAGTCAGCTGCACCTCCAGTGCTAACGAGGGGTGTGAAGATGGATCCATCTCCACAAGGGGGCTGGCTGATGTACATATGGAAATGAAGGCCTGGGCGCAGGCGGAAAGTAGCCGTGGTGGGGTCCCACGTGAACGCAGCTAAGGACTGATTCGTCTGTTGCTCCTTGTGCTTGGGTGGCTGCTGGGAGGGCCGCTGCATTGGGGATGGCGCAGGTCGACGCTGCAATTCCTGTTGTTGCTCATGATGGTGGTGGATCTGCTGCTGCTGCTGTGCCTGCTGCTGTTGGTGGTGTATCTGGTGGTTCTGCAGGTTCTGATGGTGGAGATGGCAGCTTTGCGGTGGTTGCTGTGGCTGCCGCCGGTCCACATACTGCTGCGGATCAGCCTGCGGTTGCTGTTGCTGCTGCCGCTGCCGCTGTTGCTGAGGTTGGTCTTGCTGCAGCTGCTGCTCTTGTGATTGCACTTGCACCTGCTGCTGCAACTGGCCTCCATGCTGTGCTTGTCCTGACAAGGCCAAAGGTGCTGCACTGGCTGACTCTGCTATGGCAGATGTTAGTGCAAGCTCAAGCTGTCCGTACAGCCAGGAAAGAAAGGCTCTGCGGGCAATGACCTCTGCATGGCTGTCATTTAGCACCTCTCCTGCTGTGCTTTGGCTGGACCCTCCCAAGCACTTTGTGCCTGTGCCAAGGGCTACGACTGAGATCCCAGGAGTAAGTTCCGAAGTAACAGCTATACCTGCAAAGTGAGTAATGAGGGAACAATAGAAGAAGAATGAACGGGAAGGTCCGGGGGGTTGGGTTGGGTTGAGGGCAAGACCACCCACCTGCAAGGACTGTATGCTCATGAGGCTGGGGCTTGCCTGTCTTCGGCAGCACGCTGTACGTTGCTATTATCGCCTTGGCTAACTGCAATGGGACGATGTCCATTGCAGCTGTCGGAGGACTGGGAACAGGACGGTCACGTGGGCCAGCCACAGAGGCCGCAGCGAGCAAGATATGGAGGCCAAGCAACACTAGCGGGCGTCAGGGGCGGGCCTCTCATCCCCGTATTCATTGAAATGTTCGATCAATGAGCAGAAGGCGAAGAATCTAGAAGAAGGGCGAGCAGAAGCCGGTCACTCACTCGTACTGCCTTGACGGAGTGAGCACAGCAGCAAAGAGCCTGAAGCATCACTAGCCGGAAGCTTTACTACTTGAGGCACAGTCGTGTAGTCCCGATGTTAAGGTGGGCCAGCGGACTGATTGCTTGCTTAAGACGAACCTGCTGACCGACGATCACCACCTGCCGTTTCGAAGCTAAGACACGAGCATCATGGCTACTTTATCAGACCGCTTCAATATCAATAGCCAGATAGAACATCTTCAAGCCAAGTATGTCGGCACTGGGCACGCAGATATCACCAAGTTTGAGTGGCTTGTCAACATGCATAGGGACAGCCTTGCGTCCTATGTTGGGCATCACAACATGCTGTCCTACTTCGCCGTAGTACAGAACGAGTCCATTGGCCGCGTTAAGTACGAGTTCCAACAGAAGATGCTGCTTCCTTGCGGCATGCCACCCGCTGGAGAAGAGGAGGAGTGAGCGCCACCGTCAGCTCACCACCGATCTGCCATACAGCCACATCAGCATGAGGCAGCAGCAGGGGCAAGCAGTGCCTTTATATGCTGGAGGAGGGGAGCTGGAGCTTCTGATATGTAGTTGTGACCAGCATCCAGCCACCTCTCCTCATAAGCACCAGTGGTATGCCCTGCCCATGCAGCAACCTGCAAGTCGAGGGGCAACTGCGCTTAGCACGAGAAGTCGATGAGACAAAGGCAGCAACAGCAGCAGCAGCGACCCCCCAGCAGCCAGCTGCAAAAGAGGGTGCATCTTGATGCTTAAAAAACTGTGTAAACAAAGGCTTACCTGACCGGGTGTGTAGCGGGTATCCTTCCTGCCTGCACAGACGGTTAGAGGCACCTCAAGCTTGCCATGGGGTTGAGATTCCTGCATGCATGTTGAAATTCACCCTTATTCTTGGACGGCGTATGATCACCTATGTGTTTGGTGTCTTATGTTACAGCAGTGGTGGTCAAGTAATGTCGCTAGCAAAGCTGTAGCAGGTGGCTGCTGCATGATATGAAATACATCCGAGCACAGCTTTGCAACCGGGCAGCACCTGTGAAAAGACTTCAGTATGTTTGTTGGTGTGTGGAGCAAGAGATTGCTGCATATTGTTGTGCTTCTTTGAGGAACGTCAGAATATGCGGATTTGCTCACCTGGTATGTTTCTACCAGCTGGAAGTCATCTCGTAGCATGGGGTAGAGGAACTCTTGGATTTTGGCGTCAGACTGCAAGGAGCAGGAGCAGGAGAGCAACCTGTTATTACATGATAGAGATTACTGCACAGCTTTCGGGCCGTGCAGCGCCCGCGGCATAATGGAGAGCAACCTATTGTGTGAAGGTGTGACTTGGGCCTTGGGGTTGCCGGTATGGCATACAATGGATGGGGCCATTGTTATGACTATGTGTGTGTACAGCAGACATGTTTGGACATGTGTAGGCGTTTTTTGGTGATGATGCAAGGTGTGTTTTGGGACAGGGGTGGGGAAATTTGACATTCCAGCAAGTCAGCAGTTTCATGGAGGGTGCACTTCGGCGCCACCCAAGTGCAGCACCCAAGGAGGGAGGCAAGGCATGGCACCTCTCCCGAGCAAACGCGTGAAGCCAAGTCGAATCAGCAGCTAGGGCAGTAGCTGTAGGTTTTTGGTTCAGGGTGGGCTTATGGGGCTCAGCTGAAGGTAGAGTGCGCCACACGTGTGTGTTGGGTACCATATGCTGGGAGGCTTTGAAAGAGACAGGGAAGCAGCAAGACAGCAACACTATATCTCCACTTATGCACTACTTACTCCAGGGCAAGGCAGATAGCTTGCGTCTTACTAAATAGCAGATAGAAAGCAGCAGGTCGTGCGACACGGTCTCAACAGACATGATAGTTCTCTAGGATGATGCAGATCTTGCCAGCCTACCAGGTGCTTTGCTCCTCTGTTAGCCCCAGAAAGCAGTACGCACCAGGTGCTCGTTCTTGCCATATCGTCTCTCCATGGCCTGGTAGAACTCCTGTATTCCCAGTTGATGCATCACCACGGCATCCACATCATGAGACTTGCTGCTCAGACTTGGGGCCCTGTGAGAGTCATGTGAGCAGTGAAGCAGGCAACAGGAGGAATGTGGTTGGAGTGGCACTATCGATTGGCTGCTCCAGAGGATATTTAAGTGGGCAGCACACGAGCAAGCACAATTGCCATAAATCACGCAGCATTGGCCCATCATTCCATGAACAAACAAACATTTCAGGTATGGGAACTCCAAGAGGCCTGCTAGCTTAAATTGATCAAAAAACACCATCAGATGGAGATAAAAACAATGGGCTCAGACCCGAACATGTGTCCAGCTAGGAACCTTCAACAACCACTTCCTCAGAGACAGTCGAGTCACCAGAACAATCCGAGCAGGTACCGGTCAGGCAGTAGGGGTCTAGCATGCAGCAAAGTCTGAAGATCTTGGTTTTTTGAAGGTCAGCGGCCCCCCCTTTCTCCAACCTTACGTGCCCATCCTCCACTTAGTCTGCTTTCCCGACTTCTTGGGCAACTCCTTCTGCCTCTGTTCCCCAATACCCAATCCAGGCACAGCTGTTGTAGTGATACTACCTCGTGGTAAATGTGACTAATACAAAGCACCCTTGAACCCAAGCCCCAGAGAGTCACATCGAGTGATACAAGATTTACACAATTGCATAAAAATGTAGACCACCTTATAGTTCTGCTTCGAGACAGCCCCTCTGGCTATCATTCACCCCATGATCCTTGTCCCACCTATTGGCGGAAACAAAGACATGTACTGGTAGGGGCTCTCCTCTTCTCTGCAGCTCCAGCACCAGCTCATAAACAATCCATGCTCCCATGCTGTGCCCAAACAAGGCATAAGGGTCTTCTCTGCATCAAGAACAGCAGCTAGCGGTAAGAAACAGGCGGAGTGCCTCGGCAAGGGCTCGCTGACATGAGGTGAAACTGTAAGAGCAAGTTGTATGGAGCTTAACAGGCCAACAAAGCACCTTACTGCGCCCCTCTCAAGCAGACTTTGACATCTGATCTGCACACATGATGGCCACACAACGTGTTGAAGGACAACTGGGACAATTACTGCATCAACTGCCTCAAGGATGTGCAGCTGCTGTTACTCGTGTCTTTCTCTGAGACCTCTGGACCTTGAACATATGGAATAGTTACCGATACCTTGATATTGTGGCCTTGGCCCTGCTTATCGAGAGATGTGCAGCACATTAAGACCACTATGAGGTAATAGCACAGGCAGCAACAGAAGCAACAGCACTAGCAAAGTACCGGTACTGTACTGTACTGTACTGTTCCACCTTGCTGTACTTTATATGAGATAGACCACTGCACAGCTTTCGGGCCGTACTCCCTGTACTTTGTGACAACTTGAGGTGGGGAACCTATGGCACTTTTTGCTATGGCATATCATGAAATGTAATAACAACTGTCACTGCGGGCGCACCTGAAGTATGGAAGGAGGCCTTGGAGCATGTCTTGAACCAAGTGATGCATGCAGGTCATCCTTGGCTCCTTCATACGTGAGCCATGGCCAGGCAGTTCAATGGGCATCACCTGCAAGGGTTCAAGCCGATAAAAACATCCAGGTAAGGGGACGTACCTTTTGATAAGGGGATGGCGGAAAATACATACAGCCCAGCAAGAATCGTGTGCGTGCACGACTCATGCCCTTAATGTTATTTTTGTTTGCAAGGAGTGCTATCCGACAAAACTATTGGCGGAAGAGGTGGCTAAGGGCACACAAGATGGTTGCACAATACACTTGCATTTTTGCCATTTCATTTTGAGTTTAAGTGGTGGAAGAAGAATACTGTCACCGATGACATGGGCGAGTATGAACAGTACAGCTTCCCCCGGGTATGAACAGTACAGCTTTCCCTGCCACTGATGGTAGCCATTAAATTCCAGGGGTGCAGGCAAGAGCGCTGTCGAAAATCAGGGAAAATCAGGGATATTAGTGAACGTGGACACACCTTTCTTGGAGCATGCTCCAGAGTCTACTTCAGGCTAATAGCCTCACCTGAACATATGGGGCAAGAACTGCAGCCCAGGACTGGTAAATCCAAGCTCCCATGCCAGCCTGCATTGACCCCACAATTGCTGCCTCGCATTAGGGGCATTGTGCGCGAACCAGTATGGGCCAAACCTGTGCCTGGCAAGAGGCAGGCTTGCTTGGCGCACCTGGGGGATACAAAAGAGTTTTACGGCTCGGGGACTTGCAGGTACATCTCGCGCTGGCAGTAGCCATCTGGAAGACATTTTCGGTCTGGCGGTGGGAAAATTGAAGTCAGCCTGTCCAAGAGCCTGTCAAACTGTGCTCGTGAGGCCCTGCACTGGTGTGTTAGGTTGGCTAGGAGAAGGTATACATCAGTAATATCTGACGAGCCTTAGCCTCAAATGGCCCCAGCTAGCTGCGCCCTGCTACCAATGAAGCCATTGCAGAGCGTCCAAGGTTCGTACTGCTTCGGCACCCAGGCACCCCAGTTGGCACTGAAGTTACACAAGTGCCCCGCAATGAGCAGAGTTTCGGTTGCTTATTAGCATGCCACGCATCACGCACAAGGGTCAACAGATAGACTGGGTAATGCTGCTCGCGTAATCTACTTGAAGTGTATGCACTGTTGGCTCCGATGCAGATCAATCGTAGTTTCTGCCGCCGAGCCAGGCCAGTAGAGCGGTGCAGCCGCAGCTTGGCATGTCCATGTGCCCTTAGGTCCAAAGGAAGGCGTACATATGCAGTCATGGCTGCAGCTGACGCCAAGCCAGTTCTAATGGTGAACAGTTGCACCGGGAAGATGGGGAGAGCAGTTGCCGAAGCAGCACTTAGAGCAGGTCTCGAGGTGCTCCCATACACTCTCTGCGGGGCAGGCGAACTACAGCGTCAGGCGTCTGTAGATGTGTCTGGCAAAACCGTCCAGCTGGTCGGGCCCGACACCAGGGATGAGCTGATTGAACGGCTGAAGAAGGAGCACCCCACGCTAGTAATGGTAGACTACACCCTTCCAGATGTCATTCACGACATGGTGAACCTTTACATAAAGCACAAGACCCCCTTTGTCATGGGCACCACCGGGGGTGATCGCGAGAAGCTCGCAGCAGATGTGAAAGCAGCAGACCTGTATGCAGTGATTGCACCACAGATGGGCAAGCAGGTTGTAGCCTTCCAAGCCATGATGGAAATGATGGCGCAGACGTTCCCAGGCGCGTTCTCAGGTTACGACATGCGGGTTACGGAATCCCACCAGTCAAGCAAGAAAGATACCTCAGGCACTGCTAAGGCCATCGTAGGGTCGTTCCAGAAGCTTGGCATTGACTACAATGTCTCGCAGATCGAGCTAGTACGTGACAAGGAATCTCAGGTTGGGCGCATGGGTGTCCCAGAGGAGCACTTACTCGGGCATGCATACCATACGTACCATCTTGACTCACCAGATGGTACAGTGTCGTTTGAGTTCCAGCACAACGTCTGTGGCAGGACCATCTATGCAGAGGGGACTGTGGATGCTGCACTGTTCTTAGCCAGGCAGATAGAGAACAAGGCGCCACAGAAGCTCTACAACATGGTAGATGTCCTAAGAGCAGGTGCAATGCGCTGAGGGAGAGGTGTCGTGTAAAGCGGTAATGTGGAAGCAGCAACTGTCCCGATGGTCAGTACTATATTAAGTTGCAGCAGTAGTTGGTTGAGCTTTGGCGCTCCAGTCGGATCCCGCCGTGGTGGTGAGGCTGCAGACATCAATGTTGGGTTTAGTTGGCGGTTATGTCACTTTCTGTGGTGTGGGGATCAGGAGGCAGGATTGTTGAGGGATGAGAGCTGTCTGTTTTGTTTTCACTAAAGGTCTGCAATAAGGGGTCATCTGAGCAGGGTCAATTGTAAGCGTGTGGGGTTGATTGCTTGGTATGTCAGGTACTGCAGTCTGAAATTGATCTGCATGGCAAGGTATCACGAGATGCACTCGTGCACTGTGTGCCTGAAAGTGCATTACTTGCACCGTATAGCTTGGGAACATAGTCGAATGGATTTATAAGACATCAGGAGGCCGCTTTTGCCTAGACAATTTCCTGTGCTGAAGTGATGACGCCTGGGGTTGCTGCTTTGTAGTTTCTGCATATTTGAGTTGTGCTGCCCTATTGGACCAGACGATATTGGACCATACCCGCAGCTCAATGGCTGTACAATGCAGACCAATAGCAGCTGTATGCATTCTAATGGCAGGGGTTGACTGACAATACCACCAGTAATGCAGGGGTTTCTGCTTGGTGTTAATATGTAGCTCACTTATCTGCAACTGTCCCAAGCATTGCTCCGAGTCCCAAGCGGCTCATATCAACAAATACTGGGTCGAGCTTGCTTGCATGTCCTGTTCGTGTACTTAGATACTCAAACATGTCCTGTTCGTGTCGTCCTAGGCACCCTGCTTTTCCTGTATGCTTGCATTCCTATGTCCCATTGGTCCCTTAGTCCTTGCATTTCTTGTCTAGTCCTTGCATTTCTCGCCTTGCCGCAGCCTATCCAGCTTTAGCTTGCTTTCGGACTTCGTGGGGGGTGGCGGGGTACATGGGGTAGTGTTGGCCAGTCACAAAGCATGCTGTTGTTGGAGCGCTTGCAGTGGTTTGCTTGTAATTTCCTCGGTCTCTTGAATGAGTGGTCTGGCAGCTTTGGCTCTCTAGCGGTCTCGCCTCTTTGTCTCGATATCTGCTTTCCACATACTAACAAACTGGATGGAGTTATGCCTCGGGTGCTGCACGGCCCGAAAGCTGTGCAGTGATCTATCTCATATAAAAATACTGGGTTGTAGGTGGTATGAAAGGGCAGGGACAATGAATGCCGGAGTGTGGTATAGTGCTCATTGCACTCAGGGCTTGTTAAGATCGAGTGGCAAGCTCTCATGCCAGCATTGTTCTCTTGCCAGTGTGACCGTTGGCGGAAATCTAACAAGTCTTGGTTGCCTCAGTGGGGCCACACTGATCCCCGACGCCGGCCGGCCTTGGCCTTCAAGGTTACAATCGCTATTACACAGTGGTGGCCGGCCGTAGTCTTTCCCCCCGGCGCACTTGAACCTTGGACCGACCGTCAAGCCCTTCCCTGATAGACAGAGTAGCTGCAGCACTGCCGCCCGTTTGGACTGCGGACTAAAACGGGAGCTAGTCCCTGAGTTTCACCTCCTCAGCCAGCTCAGCAGTTCATGAGGACCAAAGGGTTGGAAGCGTGCCGCTGCTGGTCCCAGGGCTCCCGGACTCAAAGTCATAAAGGCCATGCTTCGCCTGGGGCTGTCACCAAGCAAGCTAACTAGCATTCCCCGCTGGTCCTGATGTTCAACAGACCCCACACAGCCTTCCGCCTGTCACAGGGTCCTACTTGTTGTCTGCAATCAAAGCTTTGCTACCGTATGCATGCAACTTTGTGGGTCCTAGCTGTGTCTTCGTTCTGAGTGGCGGCCTCGCTTACTTTGTTACCCATGGAGGTGCTACGAGGAGGAAAGCAGCCGGCTAGCGGAGTCCTCCTCCTGCTGCTACTGACCGTCCTACCATCAGCTGGTCTGATGCGGGTGTCTGCGCAAAGTGACGGCAAGTCAGGGAGAGAAAGTAAATGGTCGACATTAAACGCCGAGGCTCTGAGACAAGCAGCAGGAACGGTAAGCGCGGGCAACTCGGATTCCCAGGCCTACTCTTCCATGCAATCACTGACGAGAGCATCTGCTGCGGTATGGAGGCATGCAATTTCCAGCTTTGAGAGGTCTAACAACCTTCAACCTGGGCATCAGATACTGCTGCAACAAACCATAAGAGTTCCCATTGGGCACGACTTGGCATGGGACTGCCTTTTGGGAACCATGTGAGAGCACAAATTGCTGCCCCTATCATGCACTAGGGTCGACCACTACTGCAAGCATCGCATGCAGCATCTCTGGCAGCTGCTTGAGTGACCTGTGCACAATGTGTATGTATTGACCAGTACTGGTGTGCATGTGCTACTTCCATCTGCAGGCGTCTTCTGGTCGCCACATGGCAGCTTTGGAGTCTGGTGACTGCAGGCTCTTCCGCTTCAATGCTCCAAATCAGCGTAAGTTCGAGGTAAGCATGCTCTGGTAGCTTCTGCAGATGGCACCAACTGCATGGACAGGCCACTCCACGAAGTCAGCAGCTTTGCTTTTTCGTTACACTTGCCTTTGCCAGCATGCAACACTAGTTTGCACAGCCGAAAATAATGCTTGATCAATCTGGCAGTGAAGATTTGGAGGCATGTCAGCTGATGGAGCATGCATCGGCTATGCAAGATGGCAGTGGTCCTCTGTTGTAAACCACTCAACTTTGTCCCCACTCGGGTACTTGGCAGGCTGTGATTGCATTAAGATGATTTGGGTGATGCATAGACTTTAGCACAAGTAACATGAAGCTCTGTGTAATGCCTATAGTCTTGTCTGGGGCAGGTCAGATACAAACGCTGGATCCACTCATGGTCCTAGGTATAGCGTGTTATTGGATGATTTAGGCTAGGCTAGAGGCGATCAAATCTTCTGGGTTGGGGTAATTCAAGGTTGTCTTGCTATGAAGTTGCACAGCAATCTTTCTGCATTCTCCTACATGGTTATTCTAGATAAGGTGCTGCTAGAGCTGACAGAAGCAATGTCTACGATGCCCACTCCTGTGTTGCTGCTTGCGTTGTTCAGATGCACCTCTCCGCCACTCCACCTTTTGGGACCTACCGCTGGGGTGCTGATGCAGACCTCAACAACCTGCGCAGAGACCCCCAGTGTCGCCAAGGTGTGTGGCTTATGGCAACAGTGTACCGTGAAGATGAGCTGCCTGAGGGCCTGGTACCTCCTATGCGCCTTAACAAAGCATCAAGGCCTGAGGACTGGTGGGCTCCTGTTCCTGAGCTGGTGACAACAGAATGCAAGGCCCCTGAGTCCTGGAGCTCACTGCCCACTGATCAATCTGACTCGGCTGAGCCCATGAGTTCGCTTGGACGTTTAAACAACACGGACAACGGCACCTGCAGCTTCTCGTCACTTTTTGGCAGAAACAAGGATGGTCCCAGGACAATGCCAAAGAATGAGACTGAAGTCTTTGAAGCGTATCATGTACTTCCCAGCACCCAGTGCGTCAACACTGTGAATTTCACGGTAGCAAGGGACCTCCTTGACAAAGGGGTTCACTGGCCCAACCCAGGCTTCGTCAACAACGGCAGCTACTTCAAGACCGAGAAGTACTACGATCTACCCGGTCCCACGCTCGAGGATACTTTGCAGGATTATATCAGGCAGAGTGAGGACTGGTGCAGCATGATGGCCGCTGACTTCAACAACTCTCTCCTCAACATGTCCCTCTTGGCTAAGCCCACGGCAATCTGCACAGAGGGTGTGGACATGTACGTCTATGTGAGGAGCTGCTTTATCGCTGAGGAGATGTACCCGGACATCACTATGGACCCTGGGCTGCTGCTGGTCCATGTAGCGCTGGATCTCCTCCGGGAGGATAACACCACAAGCCCGTGTCTTTCTGCTCTGGATGAGAAGGTGGAGATGCTCAACAAATATGTGCTGCTTGCCCTGTTGGCAGGATACACCGGTTGTGTACTGCTCCTGGCTGGCGTCACCTTGTAAGTCGTGCTGAGCATCTGTGACCCAGGTCCACCTGTGTTCGATATGAGTACTCAGCTTTGGTTACCAAGCGGCAGTGCAAGGCTTTCTGCTTGATTTGCAGTGGCTTCGTTACTGTATGACCATGCACATATTGACTATATTATGTCTCCGAATCCGATGCTAGAACGGCTTTCCCTTGCGCTGCTTTAGCAAGCAGGATGAATGTCAGGACAGTTTCATGTTTACCACAGGGCAGTGCATCACGAAGGAATTTGGGACATAATGTATATCATTGTGCAGCAGAGCAATGTTTTTACCTGTGTGTGCCTGCATTCAATGTCAAGCTAAGTGTCTGATGAAGAAAGGGATGGTGTTTTTGTATGCCTGGTATCTTCCCATGGTAACTTCCCTTTGCAACCTTGTGCAGCTGTGACCCGTACTTTTTCTGGACAGTAGGGCCATAAAGTGTCTTACTGGTCTCTTACCCCTTTGCTGTGACATTCTGCAGCTTCATGACAAAATTCAACCCAAGAACCAAGGAGAAGATGAAAGACCTGCAAGCAGACCCAAGTGCAAAGCTCTCCTTCTTTGCGAAGTCCCACCTGGCCTTGACCACCATTCAAAGCGCCTCCGGCTACTCCCGCGGCTATACCATCGCCCTCGCAACGTCTGCAGCGCTGCTCATCGCCATGATTGTCTGGCAGCCCCGCTTGGACCCTCTAGCCTTCTATGACCATACCTACTTTGATTACCCTTACTCCCCCGTTGAAAAGGTCGGAGCTACGCACAAAATCACGTACTACCTGAAGATCATGGGCATTAGTGCTCTGTACGGCTTCATCATCCGAATCGCTCTCGCTTCCAACCAGGGGTTCCCTGATTTCAAGAGGAAGGGTGCTGCTGCTCATGGCTTCAACAAGAAGGTGTTCAGGATGCAACTCTTCTTGTCCTCTGTGGCGCTCGTGATGATGGGTGTTGTGATTGGGGCGTTCCTTGTCTGGGGCTTCAGTGTGTGGAAAGCACTGGACGGGACAACCAAAGTGCCGTATACGTAAGTGGGTGGCAGGCACGGGCTATCCCCGTGATTGCAAGCCACAACAACCGAAAAGAGTTTATGCA
The DNA here is from genome assembly GCA_963556185.1 of Pseudopediastrum boryanum. Classification (NCBI taxonomy): domain Eukaryota; kingdom Viridiplantae; phylum Chlorophyta; class Chlorophyceae; order Sphaeropleales; family Hydrodictyaceae; genus Pseudopediastrum; species Pseudopediastrum boryanum. The sequence goes on from OY744495.1 coordinate 8,689,720, forward strand.
GCAAGGCCCATCACCTGTGCTGCAGGTTACCGCTGAGATTCTAGATTGCAGTAGCTGCTGCTGCAATTTTATTTGCATGTGCTGAAATTGGTGCTCTCTGGCAGCTTCCTGAACCCTGCAGATTGAGCAAGTCATATGCACCCGCAGTAATGGGCAAGAGTAAAAGGCTTGGGCAAGATTGTACATTTTATCATTGACCCAGCTGCAAATGGGTTCTGCAAAGACTACTATTACATTCCTATTCAGCTCCACCCATGGCTGCTCATGGGCCAGATCGTCTAGATACATGGCATGTTATCAGCCTGAATGAAGGACATCACTCTTGTTGATGGTGCATCCATGCAGCCACCCTGACGCTGATTTCCAACTCTCTGCAGGTACTTGATGGTTGCACTGGCGGTCAACTACCTTGCTGCTTTTGTGCTCTTCATCTTCTATTCCTTCATAAAGCCACCCAAGATGCCAAGCCCGGATGTTGGTTGCACGATCACTGACATCCCAGTCATCACGGATCACACTCGCAACCGCAATGGCAGCGGTAACCTCGTGGACAGAGCAGATGGCCAGCAGGATAGGAAGGGTGGCATTTTTGGAGCTATCAAGGGCATCTTTGGCACTGTCACGGGTGCAGTCTGCCGGTTTTGGGCGTCCATTAAGGAAGAACAGGACTTCAGGTTGGTGCTTATGAAAGTGAGGGAGACTGTGTAGGGCTGTATGCAGTCATGCAGGTGGCATGGTTACATCTATGCACACTGACCATGGGTGGTCTACAATCAAGGGTATAGGCCGAGTCAGGCAGTCATGCACAACTAGAGGTAGGTGCAGCACACACCACGTTGTCTGTTTGTGATGAATCATGAAAGCTTCTAATGCCAGGATGCCAGGAGATACAGGTATAGACAGATAGAACTATAGATAGATAGTTCAGTTTGTACGACTTCACAACTGATACTGGGAAGTTTAGGGTCGTCAAGTGGGCAAGGGTGTCGCTGTATGTGGCACATGCACGTTCCCAGGTTCCGTCTTCTCTGTCTTCTTTTCTGCTCCTTGCTAGGTACTCTGCTTGGATCTTGACCCCCTTGTGGCTGTCCCTCTTACTGATGGTCTTCTGGTTCCTCTCTGGAGTGATGGCATCTAGGAAGTGGGAACAGTGTGCAAAGGACCCTGCCACATGTGTGACCTCTGAGCTGGCTCCTTGGATGAAAGGTGTTGATGCCTACGTGAACCCCTCGATGGTACGCTCCAGTGTAATGGGCGCCCCACAGTGATGGGGCCAATCGGTAATATGGTAATCTGGTAATGGACAAAAATTTGATCCAATCTCCCCTGCATGATACAGTACTGGCACTCAATTGTGTGCGGCTCGCGGGAGACTCAGAGGGGACCAGGACGTAGGCCACAGTGCCATTGTCGATTCACCAATACAATGCATTAGCTCTCTGCCACCATGCCGAGTGTAGACTGCCGTAACTTTAATAGGCATTAAAGTGGTGGGCCTGGTGGGATAAGCATTGGCAACAGTATGTATGTACATGTAGCTTTGCTTGCAATCACCGCATTGATATGGATGGCAGTATGCAGTATGCGTACGTTACCGGCCAGTTATTGCTTTGATGTACCGCATGGCTTCAATGTACATAGCATCGATGTCACTGAGAACCCCATTCTATCTATGTGCAGATTCAGAACCTGGCTCAGCGCTGGAAGGAAGATGATAAGGAAACACTTGGATTGATTTGGAATGCGACAGAAAGTGTCAGCCAGATGGGGCAGGAGATATTTACTCTGGCACAACAAGCTGGTGTTGGAGAGGTTGCCTTAGCACAGATTGAAGAGATGTAAGTAGGGTTGAGCTACTGGATCATGAAGGCATGACAGCAGGAAGGGATATCAGCATATCCCACACCATGTAACGAGAAAAATAGTACATATGGATGCAAGACAATTCTCAATTTCCACATGTCTTTTACCGCGATGACAGCAGCAGCATCCTGTGTGTGTACCATTGTGGTTCTAATGTAAAAAGCCCCCTGAAAGCACCCTTTGTTTATAGAGACTGCCACTGCTGGTTGCTCAGGTGGCAGTAGCCCTTGTGCCGTGTCGGGTGGCACCAGCCCTTATGATCTACCGGCATCTGCCAAAATTTGTTTTTTAATTCTTTTGGTATGTCTCCCGGCCAACTGCAGGATCATCAATACTAATGACAGGATGATGGCCGTGAATGCCACAATACATGCAGCTGGCGAAAAGGTTCTGGGGTGAGTGTACTGAGGCAAATGTGCATTGTGATCAGATACAATCTATATGTAAGGGCTTGCACCATACACACTGTGCAAGTATCACGGCACATCCTCAGTTTCGTCTCCAGGCACACTGACCCGAGCTTTGCCACCACGGGAGGTGGGAAGTTGTCCCAGCTGTCCGAGCATTGCATATCTTTGCACCCAAATCCCTGCCAAGCTAAATTTGGGGGTCTCGTTTGGGTCAATTGCGCTCTCATGAGATGTATCCCATTCGGCTACCGATACCCATGCCTGGCAATCTGTTGCACTTCCGTGGCATGCATACTCTGAGCAAAAGGTGACTTTGCCCACAGAAATGTGATATTGTGTGCTTCTGAAACATGATGACCTATTGCACTGCAGGGTATATGGTTGCATGCATGACATTGCCAAGCCTCTGGAACGGTACCTCAAGTCTGCGGAGAGAGCATATACGGTAGGTTAATGGGCATTTTGTGATAGAAGAGGCAGCGAGCAGATTTGTGCTGCTAGACAGGAAACAGCTGTTTTTGTCCAATGAGACAGTGACTTATATCCAGGATGTGGAATCATCTCTCGTATGCCACTCAGCTGCACTTTTGTTTCAGTGGAAGACAGAGCCACGTAACTATATGTTTATATATACAATCCTGTGTTGGGATGGTCTGCATGACCGTGTAGTGGCCCCTTTATGGACGTATGGTTTGTGCCTTGTCCCCTGCAAATGATGCTCTTTTGATGTCTGCTCAGTGGCACAACTCACAGGGTAGGTACAGCCCTCTACATGCTGCTACTCCACCACTACAGTTGATTTTGCCCTGCTGCTAATTCTGGGACATCTCCTTAGGGTCATTTTGTTTGAGGTCAGCCATTGTTGGATTGAAGAGAAGTGCATCCACCCGAATGCATGAAACTCACAAGGCTGTGGCGAAGCTTTAATAAAAAGGTACGATTAATCCAACAAACTGAGTTTAAGACTGTAGTTATACTGCCTCCTTTTAGGTGGGCCGTTGGCTGGGTCATGGTATTGCCACCATCTTTGCTGTCATCAGCCTGATCAACATCCTGCAGACCTTTAAGAGAGTGCTGCTGCACCAGAGGAGGAGGAAGGCCAGGCAGCTCTTCGCTGCCCATTCCAAGGGAGCTGATGCTGCAGATAGCAGGGTTCCTGACCAGGATACTGTAATTGGTGGTGTGCCTGGGGATGGAGGCAGCCCGAGCTTTGCCACTACGCAAATCATGCAGACCATTCAGACTTTGGAGGTATGTTGTGACACCACAGCCGCTAATGCTATTAGCGCAGCTGATGGCTGCAAGCAGACCTCTATGCCAATTTTATCATGCTGTTGGTTCAGGTCTTGTATTTTGTCTACATGTAAGTAGCTTGATGTGCATCGAGTGCAAGACAAGTACAGACATCTGCTATCAGAGCTGTTGGCCACTGCATCTATCAAAGTTGAGCTCGATCTGCAGTGTGTCTTGAGATTAACTGCTTGCTTTGGTTCATCGCAAAATGTTAACAAGCGTAAAACTGAGATGATGTTTGTTTGTGTGCGGCAACTCGATGACCATGTTCCCATCCATGAGTGTCTGCATTCTGAATTCATGCAGGCGGACATGAAAGTCATTGGCATTGGTGCCTCTGTGACCTTGTTTGGTGTGTTGACCAGCACCATGTGGATTCAAGTCAGGATCATTGGATTCCTTTTCACCATTGGCATCACCGCGTTACTACACCCACTGTTCTGGGAATATGGCATGGCCAGGTGAGTATGCAGCTCTTGCAAGCAACAGTATCATTGCATGCACAGCAACCACAACTTGCAACTGAAATGATGAACTCTTTCCATCATGTGCACCCCCCCTTCTCATCATGTGCACTTACATCAATTTGGTTGAAGAGCATCGTGACCAGGGGCCTGCCTGCAGCTGTTTGGCCCAATGTGGATGATGTTATTGTTGGAGCTGCAGTTTTCCTCGTGTGGAGGTGCTGTTCTATTGCCATGCAATATGGGCATGTCCCTCTTCCTGCCACTCCTTAACAGTGGTAAGGGTTCCAGCCTTATGGTTTGGCTTGTTCTTTGCTGTTGCAGCTGGTGGCCAGGCATTGTTGCCCTGCTTGTTCTGGTGCTTTTCAACATGGTGACAGTCAAGATGCTGTTGGGTAATACCCTGCTCTCAGATGGGTCCAGGATTAAACATGCAGGTAAGTTCTATGATGGATGGGCTCTGAGCGGTGGGGCCATAGAGTGGGCAAGTGCTTGCTGTCGTCGTTAATGAAGAGCGGCGATTTACACCAGGGCGAGAAGTGCTGCGTTGTTAGGCTCCAACGAGTATGGTGAATCCCCAGTTCCCTCGCGCTGTCACTACCTTTAGATTTTGGAGACAGCGATTGTTGATATTTGAAATGTGTTGCAGCTTGGCCTCAAGAGTGTGACAACTTCCTGTGACAACTTCACCAGCAAGTGGCTCCCTGATCGTGCTGTGTATGTTCTGAGATAGACCATTGCTGGTGTGCCGTGTGTGTACTCCTGCTGCTGCAGGCTTGTTCATGACCTACTTCCTGTGCTTCCAGCTGGGGTTCCTGGTTGTTGGAGTACTTTATGCTAGCTGGCGGGTGATCTGGGCCCTCATCATCACCTTGTTGTACAGTGTGGCCTGCCTGGATAGGTCCATACTGCTCATTGGAAAGGTGGGTCCGTATAGAGATCCACGAGGGTGCCTCTAGGCTACGATGTCTTGCCCCAATACGTAATCCAACCGTAAAGATAAGGGGTTTGATGGATACCCAAAACCGTTGTCTTCCAATCACTTCACTCACCGGGGCAGCTACAAAGGGGGCAAAGCCAAGAAGGATAATACTCATTCATTTCTGGAAACATCTAAAGTATTCCTAGGTGTTGTCTTTGTTATTGCATGCCAGTCTACATGTTATGATGCATACTACATGGCAGGATCCCTTCTAAGCCTGTCATTTCCTTGAAGAAGCAGGACATTCAGACTTTGAGAGCATTCGTTCGTCTGCACCACCAAAAAAAGGGTTAGGGTTTAGGGTCTGTAGGGTGCCTAAACCCTAGACACCGTCAAAGACTAGATTTGCTTTGGCCGTGCACTAGCCGCTCCCCAAAGGTTGATTTATAAGGTCTGCCAGTGACTGAGAAAAGCCTGCATCCGGGACGGCCCGATATACCACAGAGAGATTGCTTAGGCCAAAACAAGACTTCCAACGGTCATGGATAGATGAACCTCTTTACGGTCATACAGCAGGCACAGTATCTAGTGCAATGTCATGTATGAAGCCAAAGGAGTGACACTGAGCACCGTTGGATTAAAATTACATTTCATAGCAATAAGTGCCATAGGCCCCGCACCTCAAGCTGTCACAGAAACAGCGAGGTGGAACAGAATGGCGTCGGAATGGCGTCGACAACCATATTGTGGGCAGTTACAGTAGCCGTGGCAATACTGCTGAGACATCCAACCTTCTTGCTTGCAGTGCCTGGATGGTCCCTATGCCACCTTTGTTGGTTCCATCAAGCTGGAGCATGCCTGGGAGCACATCCATGAGCCATACAAGCCACCACCTGCCACCAGCACCAAGGGAATGCTGGGGTGTTTCCCCTGCTGTTCTACACCAGGAGCTGCTGAGGAAGATTCTGACACTACTAAGGACGTGGCCAACACAATGGATGCATCTAGCAAGGATGGTGCAGTTTGAGCGACTGGTCCTCACGCCCTCACTGGTCCCCTCAGTTCTCTATATACGGGTTGTGTTCTTATCGATTGGAGGCTCAGACTGGCTTGTTAGCTGCTTTACGGACGTCATACTGACAACAGATTGCGCGTAAGTCTGCTCTATCTCGACATCGCTGGACTTGAGAGCAACCAATGCGCATGCTCCGCATGGCCTGTGGGACACTTAAGTGCAGAGGCATGTAGGGCATAAGGACCCCCAGGCCCTTCTCAGAAGAGGGACTAAGTGAGAGTTTGAACTGGCAGTTTGTAAGATTCTGCCACTGGCCAGGATGACCACGTAACTGCAGAACTGATCGATAACAAAGTGTTCACTCAATAGTTATGATTGATGTAGTAAATGGCTAAAACCCCAGGGTTTGGAGGGTATGTGTATCTGGCTGATGGGAATGATCTTCACCAGGGCCGATTACCTCTGGCTTCGATGTTGCTTTATGCTTGCGCTTTTTACAAGAGCAACCTTGGGACATCCTTGTATACGTGTCATTCACCTCGAGTAGGCACTTATTGACAGCGACCTAGTCAGCCCCTCAGTACATCAGAAGGTACGCTTTGTGATGCAGGAATAGCTCTGAACTGGGGTGGTGTATAGGACGGAGGAATTAAAGATTTCCCCAGTAGTTCGAATTCAATGGTGGGCATTGCTCATTGGATGGTCTGGTCTTTGCCAATCAATATACCTACGGACACTTAAGTTGGCTGTCCCAGATGCACATCAGCTAGATATCAAGGTGTTGGTGTGTCGGGTCGTGATAAGGTATGTGGTATCTGCTCTCTGCTTGCCAGCAATCTAGGCGATTCCTCTCCTGCAATAATGGACCATATATTAGGCCACAGCTCACTAACCAGGCTCCTCTCGCGGGGGGCTCATGGATCCTGTCAGATTTTCAGGGCCAACCGAACCAAAGTCCCATAAGTGTTCTAGAGGATGGACGTTTATCGATTGCCCTTTCGGGTGCAACTCCTGGTTTGCTGGCCAGGCTCAGAAGTATTGCTGTTTTGCATGAGGCATTATGTACCTTGTATTACTGAGACATGAGAACTGAGATGTTCCTGAGATGTTACCATATGGCCCCTGCCCTTTATTCAAGTCAGTATCAAGGCCTAATAGCTGTTGTGGATTCTCAGTGAGACTGAAGCCAGGTCAAACCATGAAATGCACTCCCTATAATGGCGACGGATGTGAGCGTCCCAACTGACGGACAGGTAGTTTCTCCTTGAGGAAACAATGTAAAAGTATGAAAGAGTTCGCAACTCATGGCAGGGGCCTGTGTTTAGTGCTGCTTTGTGGAAAGGCAGTTTTCTACTCTGCTGTGAAGGGTTGGATGCCGAACCTATGGGGGAAAAAGGTGTGAAACAAGGTTATACCCCTGGTGCTCCATTTGATGGATGTGTTGGCCGTTTTGGGCAGTGGTAGTGGGGCTGTTGTTGGCGGGTCTAGATTGGATCATATATTGTAAGCTGCAAATTTTTCTATGTACAAGAGCAGAACAGTGTCGCAGCCCTGGCTAAGCATGTATGTACAGCTTGTGTGGTCTTCTATGTAAGAATATCCTAAGCCGCCGCTACATATGGATATCCACACTCATGTTTTTGTGTCAGTTGGCTCTGGGGCGCAGATGTAGGGTATCCCGTATTGGGCTGTTTTTGAACAAGTGAGCAGGTGGAGAGGATGCCTGCATGGGATGTATGCTCATCCATAATTGATAGTGGACATGTAATGTAAGTTGCCCTGCCCGTCGACTGCCCACGGTTTGGGTTTTTGGCTTTTGTTTCTTACTCACTTAAAATACGACCCCTTGGCAGTGATGACGATCCCAGGAGATAGGGGTGCGACTATAGTTCGCAAGTGTAGCTCTGAGACGCACAACACAGCAGTACTGCTGCATGCTCTATCTGCCAATAAACCCCCGGTCTCCATGTACCACCTGCCCCCCGTGTCGAACCAAGCATATGCTATGTCGCAAAGAGGCCACTATTTCAGGGGAACCTGTCGCTTCAGTCTGCCTGTCCTGCTGGAAAGGCTCGGTCCAACTACCGATCGGGTAGTTGTGGTCACGACCGCTGCCGTAGGTGGACGGACCTCAGAGTGATCTAGTCTAGACTCTGCGGAGCAGCGTATCCCGATTTACAGTTGTTAGGATTGATAGTGTTGATTTATGGTCACTCACATTAATAACATATGAACTGGCCCTTTATCCGTGGCCCGCGGCATACCTGACTGCCACGTCCACATCAGACAAGCAGCCACAGCAGTGAATTGATGAGGTGCACCGGAGGGCAAACAAACTGGGCGTGGTGATGCTGCATTGAACGGTATGGCTTACGTGATCACTGTTGTTGACCATGGGGTTGCTGGGGGCAAACATTGTTATCTTCGCATTGTATGCGCATATACGTCCGGGCGTGGCTGTTTGCGGATGTACCAAACCACGACTGCCAGTTGCCCCACGACTATAAATTCTTTATGCCGACGAGTTGACGCTCGATCAACACATCACATTCCATTTTCGTTTGACCCGCAAGCTGCAAATGTCACCTTGTAAGCAGAACATCGCTTCAGTACTATACCTGGAGCCGGCAGCAGCGGCAGGTGAGCCCTTCCTGGATCAAAGGCAGACTTGTGTAAGGATAAGACAGACCGCTGACTGCATAACATAGGTGTTGCACGTGTCTTAAACCGTCCGGAAACAGCAGTCGCTCTGGGCGGGCACATCATCACGGCTTCTTGCTGAAGTCAGTGGCTGCGTGGCTACCCGTACCTATCTAGCACAGCAGACTAACGATCACCTCCAAAGCCTCCTGAATGCCCCACTAATTAACTCGCTGTTTCAGTGCTATCCAGTCACTTTCTACGGTTGTCAGGGAGCAAAGCATGCCCAATAGGCTGTAGCACCGCCTCATACCAACACAGACCGAGGTCAAGAGCTGCCCTAAAGCAATGCATTAATCCACCATGGCATGGAGTTCACCATTCCTGTTGAATATGGACCACTGTCGGGCCCCAGCTTCCGAACAAACAAACAAAAATGGAAGGTCTGGCTGGATCAAGGCAGCTACCGGTAGATCGAAACGACCAAACACACTGGGGTCATAAACTCAATGACGTTGCAGCTTCCATTGGGTTGAAAGTGAGTGTCCACGACACCAGCGCAAGGTGCGGATCCTTCAGGGCACAGTGGTTCCCGTGAGCTGCTCCCTCTTAACACCCGACCTGCACCCCAGCTATCATGTATGGGCGCCCTGAGGGTGACCGAACGCGACCCTCACATGTGGTGCCCTCTGCTTTCCTTGCTGGGCACCAGCTCCAAGATAACTATGTTCCATCAATAGCACCACCTCCTTAAACATCTGTCAGCATAGCACTGCTGTCGCAGAGCTTCAGCAAACTGAGGAGCTTATGGGGATAGCCAGCATTTTGTCAGATCCTCCTATTGTCTCGCAGGTGATTGAATGCACGCGCTTTACCCTCGAGCACTGCTTTATGCAACCAAGCATCCTTGGAGTCCAAAGGGCTGTTCAGCTCATGGAACTTGCGCCGGTTCCATTCTTGGACCTGCACATGCAGACAAGCAGCACCATGAACAATTCAGCTGCAAAGAGGTTTCAAACTTGAAGTAAGCATGGGGTCGCAGAGTGGTCCCATCTGGGCCTGCATGATCAGCAACGCATTTCAAGCCTATCAGGGCATGGGTATTGTCACGACTGTTATTCAATTCTTTTGTTCTCCCCATAACTGGCATTCTGTCGAGTAAAAACATGTTCATGCTGCAACCAGTCCTCTGCTGTTCTGTAATGGGAGCACTCTAAGCAACCTGAGCTCTCAACATCCCTGCCTACGCATATTCAAAGCAGGTATGGCTACCCACTGGCGACTTCCCATACTCAGCTTGATTCCCTATTATCCAAGCCTGTACACACAGATTTGCCAACCACACCAGCACAGGGCCGCCCATGGATGGCCTGCAACAGTGAGACAGTGCCTCTGACATATGCTGCAATTAACTTTTTGTACTTACCTCTGTTTTGCGCTCCTCTAGTGCCTTTTGCTTATCCTTCTTGATGCGCAGCTTCTCCAGCTTGTCTGCTGCCTCCTGCTCTTCACGTGCCCTGATCGCCGCCTCCCTCTCCTGCTGCTTCTGCGCAGCTGCTTGCTGCTCTGCGTGGCGATGAGCGGCCATCTGCACAGGCACATTACATCACAGAATCAGATTCTGGGTCTAATGCACCTATCAGGACAGCCACATCTACCTCATACCACACTTGTAATGAACAGGCCATGAAGGAGTCCTTGGCACTCATGAAAGGCCTTTGGCTACATAAGCCGCAAAGGCCTCCTCTCGTGTTGCCTTAACTGTCTCCAAGGGTCGATACGTGTGTGCATGTCACCTTGAAGCAGTTTGAGTGCTGCTTGGTAACTTGGCTGGTGGCCCTTCTGCTTGTTTGGCACGCCTCTGTGGCGCAAGACACCTGTAGAGAGTCTGCACTGCCCATACTCCTTATAAGAAAAGACCTGAATGGTGACTTCTAGGACTGTATTATTACCGGTATGAGACTCGGAGCTCTACATTAGCACTCAGCCAGCTCTGGAGCAGCCGGACCAAACCTCACCTGCTCCTTGAGTTGAGCCACCATGGCTGCTGCTGCTGCTTGCTCTGCTGCTTTCTTTGCTGCAGCAAGAGCAGCCATCTTGGCATCATGTTGTGCTGCTTCCCTAGCTGCCTTTGCAGCCGCAGCTGCTGCCTCTTGCTCCTTCTGCTTCTCCAGCCCCAGACCTCCTGCACGCCTGTACTTTGCTTGCTGCCTGGCCCGGAATGCTTCCTGGTCTGCTAACCTCTTTGCTTGAGCTGCATTCATAGCCTGCATGGAAAGCAGTGACATACGACATACTATTTGAGCAAAGACACACTATGCCCATTCCTATATTGTTTCTTCAGGTTTTCCCCTACACTGAATAGATTTTAAAGCCAGGTAAGACTGAAGACATAGCGGCAGGAAATTTTGCAAACAAAGAACCATCAAGAGACCACAACAGCCTTCCTACATAGACCTTTCCAGCACTGAACAGCCTAGGCATTTGTTTCAGTCACCAAGGCAGCATCCTATACGGTGGCATAAGTCCTATGCCAACCAGTGCCAGCCATGCTATTGCCACCTCCTAACTACCTTGATGCACTCTGCTGTGTACTCCTGTTCTGCATTCTGCTGCTCCCAAGCCTTCATCCGCTTCTCCTGTTGCTGCCGCTCCTGGTCCAGCTTGAAACGCGCCAGCCGCTGCCTATCAGCCTCTGCTTTGTCTGCTGCAGCAGACTGGGCTGCTGCTTCAGCTGCTGCAATGGCTGCACGCTCTATTGCTGCCTCCCGAGCTGCTTGCTGTTTCTCTGCTGCGCGCTTGGCTGCAGCTGCTTCCTGCTGCTCTCTGTTAACAAGAACAACAGCATAAGGCTTCAAACCCATGCATCAGCAGCATTTCATCTTCAAACCCATGCATCAGCAGCATTTCAATCTAGCTTGCTTGCCAGTCTGATCTCTATCAGCCACAGTGCACATCAACTTTATCAAGCATGGCGCGCAAGAGGCTGGACAATACCCTAGCTGCAAGGCTATAAATGAAAGTTAACAAGGGTAGGAGCGACCTTCCAATCCTAGCCAAGCTTCACTAACGCTCTGCTGGCATGAGCAGCTATGTTATGTGGTGTTTCCGCAGCATGCACCACAGCAGCACGTGTCACTGATTCCATTCAGCTGCTGAAGCAGTTGCACCTACCTAAGTACCTGCAGGCGGCGCTGCTGCTCCTGTTGCTCCAGTAACATCTCCTGCATCTGCTCCTGCTGGTGCCTCAAAATGCTTGCTGTCAATTCCTCCGCCTCTGCTGCCTTTCGCGCCCTTTCCTCTGCCCTCTGCTGGTTGATCTGGTGCATCTGCATGTCAAGTTGGGCTCTGAGGGCAGCACGCTGCTGAGCTTTGTCACGCTCCCATTGCTCATCCTCTTTGCGTGCCAATTGGTCCTGCAACAAAGCAGGCTTCAGGCTCCAGCATGTCCCTCTACATTAAAGCGTGCATGCCAGTGTAGGTCGACAAGTCTTCACAAAATGCTGATGTGTTGCAGAAGTGCACCTGCTCGATAGCCATAGAAAGGATGGCAGCAACATACAGGCATACAGACAACATGGATCTGACTGGAGAACCACTCTTTCGTATTCTTACTGTCGGACACCCCTCACCTGCATGGTGACCATCCTTGTGAAATCATTTTCAGTAAGATGGGCTTTGGCCCCAAGAAGTGGAGCAGGTACGTCTGTAGGAGGTCCATCAGCCTGAACATGGAAAGAAGGGGCCTGGAAGCTTAACAGGAAGCTTGCATGCACGGAGTCAGCACAAGCCATGCACATGCAACCAAAGTACAGTTACATGCAGACATTTTAAACTCAGAAGTCACTTCTGCTGTATCACCTTAACAGAACATCTCCAGAAGTCACGCTCAGCCACCATAGCCATTTATTACTTAGTTTTGAGAACTGCACCACTAGCTGCTGCAAGACCAGTTCAACGGGAGTGCCCTCAGCATCTCCACTAAGTACCAGCAAAAGCACTTGGCCAGATTATACCTCCTGCGAATACCTGCTTACCATGCTGGTCTTCTTGCTGCTACTGCCAGACATCTGCCTTTGGCTGCTGCCTGTGCTGTGGCTGCTGTGAGTCCGAGTTGGTCCTGGACTAAGGGACCCTGCCGCTTTCCAGGGACCTTTCTGCTGCATGGATTGTTGTTTATTGCAAGAATGTGTCCCATCAGGCTGGACAGAGGCAGCCGAGTGCTTGGAAGAAGGCTTGGCCCGAGGTTTAGCTGAAAGCTTTGACTTCCTTAGCTCATGTGTTCTTTCCACAACCTGCAAAAAGATTTGCACATTGTCGATATTCTTTTTCAAATGAGGCTCTTTATAGAAGCAGAGAAATGAGGCTTCTTTACAGCAGCAGATGCAAAAAAGCTGTGGTGATGCATTAGGCATCTGCAAAAGACACATCAGAACTGACTGGTGCCATCTTGGCTATCAGAACATGGCAAGCGAGAGTAGTTGGCATGCTCTTTGCTAAGATATATCACAAGTATATCCGTATTCTTGTGAGCTTACATTGGTAGTCATAGCCTTTGCTATCTCTTGCTTCAGAACCTCCAAAGCAGCAGGGGACTGTGTGCAGCTGTTCAAGAACAGTTCGCACAGCTGTATACATTTGCATATCCTCTCCCTTGGTATTGCACATGAGGCACTCCTTGACCGCTCTACCAAAGTTTCCTGGCAGCAAGGACTTGCAAATCAGGTGTATGCGAGCATGCCATGCCACGCAGCTGGGAGAAGCAGGATATCATATCGTAGAAACACGGCGGAGCAACAAATTTACTTTTATTTTGCGTGCAGATGACCTGACAGGTGATTCTGTAGGAGTCATTTGTCGTCAAGCTGAGTTGTGGACTTGCTCAGCATTGGCATGGGCATGCGCAGTAGTGACAAGCGTCGAACTGTGCCCACTCAGCAGACGACGTATCATGATCATGTAAAGAATAATCTTCGCTCAACACAGCCAAGGCTTTCCCTTTGAGTTCCTGTCTCTGGCACACTTCACTGGTCACATATGTGTAGTGCCCAGTAAGTCTTTGTCTGTCAACGCTAACCACGCATCATCACTGTAGCCACTTTGGCAGAATGCCAGTTCTCAGACCTGGGTGATAAAGTAGTCATAGTGTTGCCGACATGCTGCTTCTCGGTGTCGAGCCTAGCAGATGACTACGACTCGCACTATACTACGAACGAAACTCAGGGACTACTTCCATTGCAACACTGCAGCCGTAGTCTTACCTATATACTGCATCAAACGGCCAAGATCGTCTGCTTGGCCACCCTGCTGCAAGCAGCAGCAGCAGCAGCAGCAGCCCATACTCGTACATATGATGCCACTCACATGCACGTGTGGCCAATCTCTAAGCGCAGACAGTCAAGCCCCAAAGGGATGACCAGCAGGTGAACTCCTTCACGCATTAATTCACAGTTCTGGTGTTGCGGAATGCTCTCTGATCTGGCCCTTACAAAGTGCTGCTTGAACCAGTACCTGCACCCCACCTGCCGCCGCAGCACAACCAAATACCTGCATGTCCTCCCTGATCTCGTACAGACTTGGGGATATCCAGCCTAAGCTGGCATCAGCTCATCAGTTGGCTTCCCTTAAGAGCTGCCGTCAGCTCAATTGAGGCCTGCAGTGGATGGCTAGAGTTCAGCCAGCCGAGGAGGTGTCATGCATGCAGAACAACCATTCCATATAGGTACCGGTATATCAAGCATGCAACCAGTAGCACACAAACAATTAAGAAGGGGTCAGCTTCTCCCAGCAAGATTCTTCCCTTGAGTGTGCTTAGATGTGATCGCCCCTGGTGCAGAAGAAACAAGCCACAACTAGGCATCAGGTGTGCCGCTACTACAAGCTTTCCCACCCCAACATACCACGGGTGAATGTGTCACATAATCTGGGATCACAGAAGAGCTTGGAGTGTGCCTTTCTCCACTTGATATCTGACCTTAGCAGGCCATGCAGTTCCCAGACGCTCTTACGCACCTGCAGGAGACCTAGGCTAAATAGTATAGCTTGCATACCTTCATTAGCCTCAGAAAGCTTCCAAACTAACCCCTGACACAGCGAAAAACAAAATGGATGACTAGCTCCAGCGGGCTCAAGGCCCTGGTTTAGGCTCCCATTTCTCCCATTTGCGGCCTACCACGTCTGTGTGGGGTATATCCCACCAGAAATTGTAAAGTATATGGCCTGGGTGTGCATTCACACAGCACCAGACGCATCCATAGTGCTTCACCCGATCAAAGAACTTTTTGTAGTCCTTGGTGTCCGTGAAGTTGCCAAATGCATGTGTAATGCTGGTGAACTTGATCAAGCTGATACTGCCAACCGAAGAGAGCGCCCTGCACCAAGCACCAAAAAGGCATGTGTTAAGCCCACATAAGTGAAACAAACATCACATCAGCCTACGAGTGGTGTGGCCGTTAGCTGCCAGCAAGAGACATGAGATGGAAAACAGCCAATCTCCATGCCAATCTTTTATAGCGTCCTGGCATGAGAAGCTTCAAACATCCTGCACCTTTCAAAAAGTGGGTCTGCCATGCTGTAGCTATGCAATCCAGCAGAAGGATCAGGAATTTGCACGCATCTCTGTGCATGTTTGAACACAGTGGTCCCATTTTCACGAACCCACATCTAGAGAATAACAAAGTGCCCCATGACAGCAGAATCAGTGATTGACCCAGTCTGGATGGCAGCTGCTTACCAGCAACTGCTTGACACCCAATCTGGATGCCAGCTGTACTATCTGTCATGCATGCAGCCCCTTCTGGCTATTGTTTTTGCAATCTGAAGCGTACATGAAATGCTGGCACCCAGGTCCAGCAGTAGTGGAGAAAAGCTCAGAATTTATTAGCACACTCCCCCTGGCTTGTGATTGCTGCCAGTCTTCTGCTCTAACCATATGGGACACAGACCCCTGATCCTGCTCTTTGTGGTCTGTTCCCTCCCCATAGGCATGCACTTACATTTTAATCTTCTCCGAGTCCAGATCTTCTTGTAGAAACACCTTATTCTGCTCTACTGTGGCTGGTACCACCCCATCTGCACAGCTTGCTTGGCCCTTTTTACAGGGGGTGATGTACACAGCACTGGAGAGCGTGCTTTCCGGCAGGTCCGGGTTGTTCAGGAATGAGTGCTCCCTGAAGTCTATGTGTGGCCCAAACTCTTCCGCATTGAAGTCCCTGGTCCAGCCATCTGTAGGCAACATGTGAGGTGGCAACGTAGCAGGAGTATCTTAGTAGCAGTCGTACACAGATGTCTTTGTGACATACTTAGACACAATGAGCCAGCTACAGGGTCAGACAATTCTGGCGTTTCAGCATCGTTGCAAAGCCAGCCCAATGGGCACCTACATTTTTGCCAGATACATCGTACCTGTCATGTGATAATGTAAAATTGAACCTGGCTCGTGCCCTCTGACATAGCTCAGCTGTCTCAACAGCAGTGTAAGATGTGAGAAGAAGTTGCTAATGGGTCAATCAAACCCACATGGTGAGCTTTCCTGGTCTCTTTTCCATGCATGAAATCGTCAAGCAACCATGCAGCTCTTGTACCCATCACTCACTTTCCAAGGCCAGCACATGATCAGCTGGGCACTTGAAGGGCAGCTTGAACTCAGAGCCCGGAATGGTCCCTGCATGTGGCGCCCAGTACCGATCCAGCCCACACCAGAGTTCAGGAAGGATCAACGTCCGGTTTAAGATAGTGGCAAGTGCCAGGGCTTGGCGCATCTGAGCAGAAATAGATACAGAGATTACGAAGCGTCAGCCGTTTGTACATTTAAGCCACAAGCAATCTGCAGACAGGATTCCTGTTGTAAGCGGTGTGGCTGGAGTGCAAAAGATCACTTCATCACGCTACATAAGACTGGCATGCCAATCTGTATGCATCCCCTGTCGCGCCCTTAAAGATGCACTCTGATCAGGTATAGAAAAGCTGACTAGGTGATGTGACCAAGAAGATGCCCACCTGCTTCAGCTGGTAGTTAACGAGATTGAAGTGACCTATCGTGTTGTTGATGTCCATCTTGTGTGTTTGTGGTCCTGCATGATCCAGCAGCTCCTGCGGAATCTGTGGGTCATATGCAATGAAGCCGCCTGCAGCATGGACAACCAAGCGTGTCAATTCATAGCAACATGATCATTAGTAACAAGTACAAGTCAAGGCCTTGCGCACTGCTCTGGGCACAGGAAAAAAAGTTGGTCATGCAGGGTCTGGTTGCATTAAACATTGGCGTCCCAGAACTGTGCATCATTGGCGACCCAGGACTGGGCAGTCCCATCGACTAAGGGCTTGTCAGCTAAATGGCCTATGTGCTAGCATTGCCCTTGTATTACTCTCTGTCATGTCTGTACTCTCGATTGCTTATACTGTTCATGCAAGCAGAACCCCATCAATCACAACCACCCGCAGCCCTGGCTTCTCCACCGTTGGAAGCAGCAGTCTGTCCTTCACACCAGCACCTCCCAGTACCATGCTCTGCAACAACCAATCTCCCTAATATGTCATAATCTGAAAAATGGGAGTGCCGCACCCAGTGCACTGCAGTGGAACTGCTGTAGCCCTGGCTATTACCTTTTGGTCTGAAGTACTCAGTGCCATCCTTCCACAGCAGCGCCTCTCTAAATCGATTCCGCTTCCCTGCTGTGCCACTGAACTGGAAAGTGGCATGCACTGCATATGGGGTGATGTTGTAAGTCCTGTCCATGTGCTGCGTGAAATACACATGACCAGAAGAAAAGAACGCCACCGGGAGGACCCCAATCTTCAAAGTCCCTTGATAGCCCATGAAGTAGTGGTTAGGATCCTCCTGGTTCAAAACCTGGCCGTCCCGTGCCATGTCATTGAAAGCATTTTGGTCCCAGATGTTGTCGTCTGCTTCAATCTTCTGTATCCATTTCTCCACAAAGGGAAGTGACTTGTTGCGGAAGAGCATGATGCCTGCACACAAAACCAGTAGGGTGTGCTTCATTCTCACAGCAGTAGCAGCAGGCAGGGGGTAGGATTGCAGTACTACAAGGTTACCCTGCCAGCACGAGCAATGAGCGAATCCAGTTCTGAATTTCCTATCAAGCATCAGCCAGTCCAAGATGCTAACGAACTCTCCTAACGAGCTCCTCTACAGGCCAAAGCTGTCCCCACCAAAAGGCCCCAGCGGCATGTGCTGCCCACAGAATGCTTACCCTGATGCTGCAGCCCCAGCTCCCAGTCTCTACAAAGATTCTCAACCCCTAGTTAACAAGCAATGAATAGCATGTGGACCCTGGATTGCAGCTTAACACATGCTGCTGCTGTTTACCCCCTGATGCTGCAGCCCCTAGTCCAACTTCTACCATGCTTCTCGGCTGCTAGGAACAAACAATGACTAGCATATGGAGCCTGCATTGCATTACAACCCAAGACATCTACACATGGCAACATCCTAATTCTCTGCCACCACAGTGCCACCATCACCCTGCAGGACCTCTTGATTCACACCTTGGCAGGTGTGCTGCCACCAACAACGACCCTGTTGCCAGTCGCCAATATCAAAACATGCACCAGGCGATCACAAGACAGTGGGGAGGAAAGGGGGAGAATTCCACACTCAATAATCCTTAACAGAACAAGCGAGACATCACGTACCAATATTGAAGGCAGATCCTGAATCAGGGTACTTCTCCAGCTGCTCCTCCTTGCCCACAGTGCTCATTAAGTGGTCACTGCTTGTTAAGATGTCTGCATCAGGGTACCGCAGGAAGAACGGCATGGGGTCCCGTAGCCACATTACATCCACATCGCTGATGATCACCTTAGCACGGAGAGGTTGGAGTGGGGAGTCAGCTTCATGAAAAAGTGGATGTGGGCTGCCGAGAGCAGCTAAAGCTATGAAAAGCCAGAAGCTGCTCTGTGAAAGCATGCTGGCCTTAGGCTCGCCTGGGTCACTACCGGTAATTGTAGTAGCTCCTGCAATGTTGTTATACATGCCCCCTACAATGTGTTTGCATTTCATGATATGTCATAGCAAAAGTGCAGTAGGCCCCGAATCTCAAGCTGTTACAAAAGCAGCAAGTGAAACAACAGCTCATATATGCTGGAAAATTGGCAAACGCCACTGTGGGTATCCAAGGGTTCACATTGGGACAGACAAAAACTGTTTCAAGCTGGTGATGTTCTTCAGCGGCATTGGTTGGACCACTCCTGAGCCCAACATGCTCATTTCATCTGCCACATTACCTTGCTCGATGCTATGATACGACAAGGCCCAGTCGCAAGTCAACAAGAAACCTCACGTCTACAACCACTCTACCAAATCCTAGCGGAAACAAGCACGACGGAAACCCACCTGTACGTCAAGCTTCAGGAATATGCCAACTAAGTTGATCTTCTTCCGCCCCATCTTGGCAAACGTTTTTGAGCCCCAACCAAAATCTCCGGTGGTCAGACCTGGGGGAAAAAGGAACAAAAACACAGTCCTATGTCCATACTACGAAGTGGCGTACGCCTTGGGCCAGAAGAATGCATGCACGCTCGGATAGCAATAGCACGGGATGATCATACGCTCAAATCATCCAGCAGCTGACCGCAGTAACAACCGCAAAATCGTTTTCACGACGTGCAGGTTCCACCATTGCCTCTGCTATATCCCAGTGTATAGGAGCTGAAAGCAATCGACTGTGTCTGCTGAAACTGACCCTGTTGTCCTTGGCCAAAGCACTTGGTGGCAAACGTACCCAGTTGCCAAGAACGATTCCCATTGTGTATAAGCAACACTTACCTGCTTTCATACTGAATGTGTTGATCTTGCGTTTAGCTAAAATAGCCAGAATCTCATCATCCATGGCTCCCATCATGTAGCCAGTAATGTTGAGCGCTTGCACGTGATGGACCCATGTCAGGGCAAACTGTGTGTAGTGGTGGTTTGCCCAGCTGACCATGAGCAAGCCATTCTGTGCCAAGGGCTGTATTGCTTCCCTGTTGGCATTGGAGGTGAGACAACACAGAATGACGTGTTACCACAGGCAGCAGCGAGCAGCAGCGGTTGAACTTCAAGCATTGAAACTTCATGTGCTTCTGGGCCGAAAGTGACAGGACAATCATGATGATACTTAAAGCGCTGCATGGCAGCCCACACCATATCAAGAAGACTATGGGTAGATGCTGTGTGTGAGTTGCCTCCCTGCTATCAACAAGAGACTGGATCACCACTACATGCTGCTTACATGCACGCCTGCCATCAACCCATGGTACATAAATGGCCCCACATACTTGGTCAGGGTGTAATTGTATCTGCTTATTGTTGCGTCCTCTCTCGCTTTTCTCTCCTTATCTGATTCCACTTTCTTCTTTGCTTCACTCTCTTTATAGGACTTCTCCCAGACATCCTCCCACTGTCTCATGCGTGCATCTTCTTTCTGCTGATCAAGATCTGGCGGATCTGCTTGAGGGCTTGCCTCTGGCTCCTGCTGCTGCTGCTTTTGTTGCTCCTGTGTGCTTGGATCTGCTGCTACTGCTGCCTGCTGTGTCTCAGGCTCTGCAACTGTCTTCTTTTCAGGCAGTTCCTTCCGGCCTGTAATACTGCTTTGAGCTTGCTTATCTGCATATTGGTCAGCACACTCAGCATAGGCGTCCGCATATGGCCTCGTGCATGGATCACTGGCCTGCTGCTGCAGTTCTCACCAACATCTCTCAACAGTGCTTGTACTAGCTTTTCATTAAGCTCCTGAGTAGCGACGGGGGCAGTCTCATGTGACAATTCTGCGTAAATCTTCCAGTAGATAGGTCTAATGGTGACAACAGAACCATATCCGATTACAATCACAGCCAGTGCTATCAGGCCAAGGGCCAGGCCCCGCATACGGCGGTCCACCGCTTTGTCCTTAGGGTCGCGCGGTGGTTTGGAGCCCTTCATCACTGCACACTCTACTTAAGGGACCTTGAACATGCTAAAAAGCTGTTCAATACAGTAGGCAGCCCCCTTCGCATAACTGAATCATCGCAACATGGTTGGCCGGCAGGGTTTGATAGGATGCTTCAGGTTTGCAAAGGGCTCGACAGCAAGCATTAGTCAAACAGCGAGCATGTGTCGTGGTTCATGGGTCCAATCAACCCCTCAAATCAGTCGCAGTGGCGACTCACCCCGGTTACGAAGCAGGCCATAATGGCGGTACCGACTCTGACTGATGGTGGTGGCCAGTTGGCCCAGAATAGCACCATCCCAGCGGTCTTGTTACCGATACGATTGGCTGCACGGCAAAGGCTCTGATTAAATAGCATAGAGGGGCTCAGATGAGACCCTTACGTCTACATCAGTTGCTGAAGAAGTTGAGCTGCCAAAGGATCCATAGTCTACACAAAGTACATGTTCCCATTTGATTGGCAGTTCATCTTTACCGCTTTGGTGCAAAACCTACCACAGTCTATGCTCCTTCACTTGCAGCACTTCACGCCTGCATGCCGGGTGCCACAACAAACCCCCAGTACATACCACTGCATGAACACGGCACCCTTCCTCGTACCACGAGCTGATGCAGAAGGGACAGATCAAGCAACACCCGCAGATCAACTTATGAATAAGCACACAATCCCCAGTAAAACAAGTAAACAGGTGGCCACATACCGTAACCCAAACAAACACCCTTTCATGAAATAAAACATGAGCTGATGCAGCAGCACTGCCGAAGGACAGAAATACTGATCACATGATTACTCCAGTGTTTGTCCATTCCCATGCGAGGCCAGATGCTCCCTCACATTGCTGGGGGCTAACTGCCCAGTGCTGGCTTCTCAATGGCACATCCAAACCATCCATGTATACAACCAGTGATTCCACAGCCTGAAAACACCCAATTATACCACAAGCTGCTTTCCAACAATCAACCTGATGAATGTAGGTTCTGGGACCAAAACCATTTGCAGCAGCACAAACTCCAAAGATGCTGGTACTGCTACACGACGAGAGACAAACCTAGCAGTGCAGCACACATACTGCCGCCAAAAACAAAAGTATATACAACACACTGCCCATATTCGTATGTCCACCCATGATGAAAAGGTGTTTCTCGTGTTCTCCACTTCTTCAGGATGGTCAGCCCACTTTAACCTTCAAGTGCTGCAACATCATTGTCAAACCGAAACAAGACACGCGACCCTTCTGCCAACGGCTGCCTTACCTTATGTACAGCACGAGGGAGATTCACATGGTACATCGAACCTGATGCTGAAGTTCACTACAGTTACATTGCCAACAGGCCACGCTAACCATGTGCTGGCCAGGAGCACGAAAACTTAAAACCTGCACAGTGAGGCCTCTTGCATCCAACAAATCAGGTACAGGCCTACAAGCCATAGGTGCATTGATGCTGCTCAATAATCATCCTCGCAAGCGCAAGGCCACATTGCAATCAACTAGTATATCACAAGCCACATGCTAGGGCTTGGCATGCATCAAGACAGCATGTGAACATTTTTAACTTGGACGTATACTGCGCCAAATCACCACAACACAAGCTCACACCACGGGCACCATCATACAAGAGCAACACACTTCACTGCTGGAACCAGGGAGGTCTTCCGAACCCGGATCTTCAGAAATTGACAAAAATGGGACGGATTCAACTTTTGACA
The DNA here is from genome assembly GCA_963556185.1 of Pseudopediastrum boryanum. NCBI lineage: Eukaryota > Viridiplantae > Chlorophyta > Chlorophyceae > Sphaeropleales > Hydrodictyaceae > Pseudopediastrum > Pseudopediastrum boryanum. The sequence continues at coordinate 8,711,962 of OY744495.1, forward strand.
AGCCATAGCCTGCTGGGAAACAAGCGCCCATGACACTTCAATGTAGAGTGCGTGCCAAAATTTCACTCGCTTGTGGACTTTTACTGCTACATTCAATAAAGCAGGCTCATCAACCCACAGGACCAAACGGTGTCTTGTATATGGCCATTGAGTTGCAGAGGTGGTACGAGTAATGCTACTGCACCAGGAGATCCCAACCCCTGAGTAATATTCCAACCACAGCATTTGTATACCTCTTGAGGCATCACTTCACAGGCATGCGCATGCCCATGCCATTACACTGCTCACAAATGACCACACCTTTCCCTTGGCACCTGCGGCACCTGCACAAGACCAAGCCAACCGCACGAACAATCAGCAACGGTCATGGAGGTGGTTGTTGTGCGTGCTTAAATGGGGTAAACAAGCCCAGGACAGAATTTGGTGCTCCCTGGATTCATTGAATGCTGATGACCGCACGGGGGCCATGCATACTGACCTGAGTGCAGGTTGCACTACATTGCCTCATAACAGTGATCCCACCCACTGGATGCTAACAGGCAGGACAGCGTTGAGTGCACTGCTGCTGGCATTTGCACATATAATCGCTGCTGCCCGCCCAGCATTTACAGAACCCTGGAAATTCTGAGCTCCATACCGACCATACACACCACATCCAAGCGCCCGTGAGTATCTGTATAGTAGTAGGAAGAGATCCTGACCTGTTTGAAAGCAGCCACTCTGTGTTGTTGACGGCACGGTCCACATGTAGCACGGTTTGCAGCTTCTGCACGGTGTGCCGCATCGTGTTCATCCGCGCCTGATTCTCAGATAGCAGGCCACCTCCCTGCGTGAAGAGAAATCTGGATGGGTTGGAAGCAACCAGGTGCAGCATACATGCATGGCAGGCGCAAAAGCAATATATGGGAGGTGGTACTGTGCCAACAAAGCAGATGCCAAATGCAAGGATGTTGGTGTGTGCACATGTCATCTTAGCTATTGCAGAATAGTCATAGCGCCCAAGAAAGTGGATCACATAATGATCAAGCTCTCTCGTACAATAGCCGGGCAGTACATGGAATGTGGCCCCATTTGTTGAAAGCCACACGACCCAGTGAGGGTTCCTGCGGCTTATGAAACCCCCGAGCAGCAGCAGCATCTGTGGGACGGGCGTCACACATACATGATAGCCACAGCCTTAGTGCCGAGATCCATAGTACATGACATGCTTGCTTTCATCAATCATTAACGCCAAGCCTACTAGCAACCCACCTTGCACACTGGGCAGTCACATGCCCCTGTTCCTTTGCACGACAAGCATGTTGATGCACCACGTTTCAAGGACGAAGCAGCCTGCAGAATACCGGCATCACATGCTTTTCAGGTTGTGGAAATGAATCTGCGATCCGAGATTCAACGCTCAGAAGCAGAGCACCGGGCTCTGGTGCTATGCTAGGCAACAATAGAGAGGCCTCAAGGACAAAGGGGGATACACAGGAATGCAGACTACTGATGACGTACTTGCCAATCTCTCAGCTTCCAGCTACGGGACACGACCTCATCTTTCGCAGCCCATGGTACAAGTCTGCCTAGAGCCAGGCAGCATATGAAACATCATACATGTTTCATGCTGTGCTTACCCTGTTCAAGAAGAGTCCTGCCAGCTTGTCGAGCACAGTCGACTGAGTCACTTCTTCAGCTGTCTCCTCCTGAACAACCTGTGGGACAATGTTACTGGTAATGCACGGACAAGAGACCACCGTGCAATAGGAGGGCATGAGAAAACCAGTGCTTGCCTGAGTTCCTGAGTGCTTGGTAGCTGCAGTTCTAGGGCGCCAGCTGACCCTTGACCACCTCGGTGCATTGCAGAATCGGCGCTGCCCGGCACGAGCAGTCAGACCAGCTCCACAGTCCCGCAAGGTTCCCGTGCCATGGCAACACGTATGCATGTTTGCTGGCTCTGCACAAGAAACATAGACAGCACTGAGGGGCAGATGCTACGCCTGGGCACCATGTACACATACGCTTGCTTAAGTGCACACAAATTATGGTACAAGGTGAGTCAAAGGCTATACACTGTGCTAGATCAGCTCATTAATGTCGACAACCGACACTCGTAGAAAATGTGCGCTACGATGTGCCGGTTGCCCAAGGCAGGTACAATGACAGCAAGCAGCTCAGAACTGCGCCCCGTAAGGCCACTACTCACGAAAGTTGCAAGCACTGCTGAACACGCGACAAAGCGATCGGCTATTTGCACTGTCAAGCAGCACTTTCAGAAGATTTGATTGCCACCAGAAGTAGGAGCAAAGATCTCGTGCCAACAAGCAGATACATGGGGTTGCACCATTTCGCGTGCCACAAGAGCATGCTATGTTTCTGCCCTCAGTACTGCCCTTGTCAGCCTGTGAGACAATGTCTCGGAAAGTCACTCGCGCGGTTGAAGGGCTCAGGGATCGGGTTAGACAGGGTCAGTGCAATAGCCATGCTAAAGCCCAGTGATACCTTCCTAGCTTGCTTGTGATCACCGGGTTGGTCTAGCCAGGGGACTGACTGGGGAGCAGCGACCGTCTTGGAAGCCTGTCGAGCGTCGTGCTAGTTGCTGCAACTCATGTAGCAGTGCCTGTTCAGTGTGCGCTAGTAGCTGGTGTCGCTGATAGGCGGTGTACATGAAGGATCAACTTTTGGGAGGTCTGAACACGTCATCAGGCCTTCCTTATAGGCGCATAAACTTTGTGGTTGGGCAGCGGGCTGACGCCCACTGCATCCCGCCGAGTGTTGACCTGAGACCCCTGAATGAGCCACCTCAGGTGGGCAGCCGGGAGCTACATGGCAAGGTTCATGCATGTGTATTCGATGTCCAAGTAACAGTGATGTTGCTCCGTGCAGCAGACGGCCCCTCGTGCAGCCACCATGCCGGCAGCCAACGGCACGGCGAACGGTCCTCGGACCCGGAAGGAGTTTTGCAAGGAGAGCTTGATACAGTTGAAATGGAAAAGCGTAATGCGTTCGGTAAGCTGAGAAAGGTCCACCCATGCAAGCTCTTTCTGCGTTCGAGAGTGAGTCCCGTCCTACTGCTTCGTTGTCGTGCGTTCACGGGGTGCTTGTAAATGATTTGCAGGGAGTTGGTCTCATCAACCTGGGCAATACCTGCTTCATGAATTCAGTATTGCAATGCCTCACCCACACCCCGCCGTTGGCAGAGCTCTGCCTGGCTGAAAAGCAGCTCAGTGTCGAGCACGACCCTCAGCAGTTTGATCCCATAGCAGCCACTCAATCTCACATCAAGAAGGCTTACGGCAGCCAGAACTCAGTCCGGCCTATCATCCATGCGCGCAGCCTCAAGCTAATCAATCGAAGGTAGGACTTGCAAGTGGCCATCCTGAGACGCTGCTGCAGACCTGCAAGCCAGGCCTTTGTGACTGACGGTGGGGCTGTGGAACCAAATCAGAGCTTCTTGCAACAGCAGGAGGGAAGCAGCTAGGTCTCTGGTGATCATACTGCAGTATAACAGCCCTGACATTCAGCAAACAGCAGTATGTAAGGCTGGCGCATCGGCTGGGATGAAGACAATTTAGGCTGTCATGCACAGCTACTGTTGCTGCAAGGCAGGTGTTCATCGGCAGCTTCGCGCTTACAGCATGCGATTCTATTCTCACCTCCTGTGATTGCAGGTTTAGGCTTGGTCGTCAAGAAGATGCACATGAGTATCTGCGGTGCCTGGTAGATGCCATGCATGAGGCGTATCTCAAACCCTACAAGCCTAAACCGCCCAAGGAGCTAGCAACCACCACCTTTGTCTACCGGATCTTTGGTGGGCGGCTGTGCAGTCAGGTGAGGGCTGAAGGGGGAGCAGGCAGTCGCAAGCAGCATGAAGGCTCACAGCCGTAGACACAAGTTGTTTGTTTGTTTCTTGCTCTGGTGGCGTTGAAGGTACTCGGTGCAGCCTACAGGCATGCGGTTGGAAGCCCCATTGTGTATAGGGCAACATACCCTTGGCCGCAATGTGCTTCCAAGTTCATAAAGTGTTACTCGGAGATTGGGTACAGGTAATCAAAGCAGGGGAGAGTGATGCGACAAAAACGTTACTGTTGGATTAGGATCCTTGTTTTACATTACTAACCTGGCACTTCTTGGCATTTTTGCAGATCAAGTGCGAGGGTGTTGACTACACGTCCAGTACCTATGACCCCTTCCTGGACCTGAGCTTGGAGATCAACAAGGCAAGCAGCCTGCAGCGTGCCCTCAACCACTTCACAGCAGCGGAAATATTGGATGGGGACAATAGGTGAGGAACTGGCAACATTACTTAGAAGAATGTTATTGCCAATTGTGCCCTCACATGGGTTTGATTCCATGTATTGTCACTTTCTATCCTAACCATTGTTTGCCTTGGCACAGGATATAACGGAGGTCAGTTGGGCTGAGCGACGTTCCGTTCCTGCATGTGATGTCACCTGTTGCTCAAACCTAGAAGCATTGCAGGGCTAAGATTAGGGTTGCCTCATGCTCTTTTCCATGTTTTTGGGAAAGCTGGCCTTCATGACACGTGAAAGTGGGCTGTGGCTGACGCAGGGTTCCACTGCTGCTATCTGTGTGCCATACAGGTACCGCTGCCCAAAGAACAACAAGCTGGTCCGAGCTACCAAGCGCATCAGCATTGACGATGCCCCCAATGTGCTCACCATCCACTTGAAGCGCTTTGACTTCTTTGGCCGGGGCCACAAGCTGAGTAAGAAGGTGGAGTTTGGCATGGACCTGGACTTGGGGCCCTACATGACCAATTCCAAGGCCGGGGGACATGTCTATGACTTGTATGCTGTGCTGGTCCACCATGGACACTCCTTGCACAGCGGGCACTATGTGTGCTATGTTAAGGCAGCCAACGGCATGTGGCACTTATGCGATGATCACAGAGTGTCTCCATCAAGTCAGCGGGTAGTGGAGGGGCAGCAAGCATACATTCTGTTCTACTTGCGCCGGGACCGGAAAAAGGGGGCAGCGGCAGCGGTGGTGGAGCGGGCGGCAGCGGAGCGGGTCATGCAGGTCAGGGCAGCCGTGCAAGCACAGCAGGCACAGCAAGCGCAGCCAGCAAAGCGTGGCGGCAGTGCAACTGCTCTTGTGTCGGCGTCAGTGGTGGCTCCTGCGGCGGGGCCGGCTGGAGCAGGGCGGGCAGATAGCGGTGTGCACAGTTTGGTTGCAAGTGTGTCAGGGGCTAATGAAGGGGCCGTGGCAGCGGCGGCGGGGAGGGCAGGGAGGGTGGTGGCAGCAGCAGCAGTACCAGCAGGTGGGGTGCGGCCGGCTACGGCAGCTGCGAGAGCAGCACAACAGCAGCAGCAGCAGCAAAGGAAGGAGAGTGGTGCAGAGGCTGGGACATCTGGCCGCCAGGGCAGTGCTGCTTCAGGTGAGCTGAGTGGAGAGTCATTTGGTTGAAGGTGGAGGATGACGGTGTGATCTGGCTAGTATTCATGGAGAGGGACGGAGCGCTGCATGTGCTAGAAGTATGCTTAGGCATAGATCCAACAAACTACGGGCGTGTTCTGGATCGGGGTTGCTGCTCTAGTTGCCTAACTGCATCAAGCAGTGGAGGTGCTCAGATCAAGATATTTTGGCATGTTGCTCTCATTCAGCTGGCAGCACTTTCTTAAAGTGACTGGGAGCAGGATCTCTTGGTGCAACCCATGGGTGGTTTTTAGGCTGCAAGCACACAGCGGTAAAGACCAAGCAGACTGGACGGCATGAACTAGGCTGCGCCAGAGGAAGCATATGTGACCCACAAAGCTGTGCTGCAATGGCTAATTGCTATTGTGTTTTGTGTGCTTTAGGTGGCAGTGCAGTGGCGACTGAAGGCCTTGTGGTGACTTCTTCTACAGAGTCCACGGCCAATGCTGAGGTTAGCCCTACCACCCAGCATAATGGGTAAGTTCTAGTGGTTTTAAGGGTTTAGTGGACATGGATTGGCATGTTTGCTACGTGACCAGACATGCTGCTTGGCTAGAAGGTCAGCAGAGTAATGTACTGAGAGGGCGATCACTCATGTGCCTTCAACATTCACTGGTTATCTGTATTGCTCCAAGATGTATTGCACCAAGAGGAATGACGAGACGCACTGGGCACTGATGTTACACTGACGACAACGTGCTAGGGCCTCAGAAACCCTGTTTTCTGACCTCTTGGCTTCTAGGGTGAAAGTTGCACTGCAACGTTGAAAGGAGATGCACCATAGTTAAGGTAATGCTGAAGTTTCAGCGCAGCTTAACTTGTACACAGTTCAGTTGCTTTTGGAGGAATGACGAGACGCACTGGGCACTGATGTTACACTGACGACAACGTGCTAGGGCCTCAGAAACCCTGTTTCCTGACCTCTTGGCCTCTAGGTTCAATGTTGCATTGCGGTGTTAGATCGTGACAGTACGGTGGAAACTGTTCTGGAGTTCCAGCACAGCCAAGTATTATGTGAACAGTTCAGTTGCTGTTCGAGGAATGAGGAGACGCACTGGGCACTGATGTTAAACTGACGACGACGTGCTAGGGCCTCAGAAATCCTGTTTCCTGACCTCTTGGCCTTTAGGGTGAAATCTGCAATGCAAAGTTGAAAGGTGACGATGTCATCTATTCATGCTGAAAGATTTGCCGCAGTCCAAAACATTGTGTGTTATAAGTCACAGGCTGATTGTTCAGTTGCTACTGGAGGAATGATGATACGCACTGGGCACTCATGTTACACTGACGACAACGTGCTAGGGCCTCAGAAACCCTGTTTCCTGACCTCCGTCCTACTGGGAGTCTGTATTGACTACTTTTAGATGTTGCCTTTTGGGTGTCCCAGTGGTATTATGGTCATGGTATATGGTGCCCTACTCTGGGCAGCAGCTTTCTTTCTGTATATGGAACTGGCAGTCATTGCAGGCCATGTTGTCTTGCTCTCCTGTTCCGTAGTCTTGACCACGGCGCTTTGTTACACATTTTTGCAGGATCAACCATAGCGATATGCCATCCCTGCTGCGTAAGCGCTTGGCACTGCACAACCATCACCTGCGGGGTGGGCCTCGTCTTAGCTCCTTCGATCGGCACCTGCAGCTGCATAGAGCTCTGGCTGAGCACATGGCAACAAGCAGGCGGGCTGCAGCATCTAGCCATCCTACAGCTGTAGCAGGGGCACCAGTGGCAGCAGCAGCAGCAGGGGAGTCTGGTGGTGCTAGCTTGTTAGGGCACAGTCGGGGGTCATCGGCAGCTGCTCTGGCTGCCGGGAGCAGTGGCAGGGTGGGTGAGATCGCTGGTGCTACTGCTGGTAGGAAGAGGCAGAAGGAGGCAGGAGCTGTGGCGCCAGTGGGGGCAGCGGTTGAGGAGCAGCAGCAGGAGGAGAAGAAAAAGAAAAAGCAGAGGGTGGCTGGTGGTGGCAAGGGGTTGCAGGAGCAGCAACAGCAGCAGCAGGAGGGGGTGTCAGCAGACCCTGAGCAGTTGCAGCACCATCATAAGCATGGTCACAAGCATCACCACCATCACCACCACCATCATCATGAGGGCCCTGGTGAGCTTGCAGGGTCAGCAGTTCCTCGCCAGCAGAAGAAGGCAGCAGCAGCAGTGGAAGCAGCAGGAGGGGCTATGCAGCCCAGCACAGCAGCAGGTGGTGAGAAGTCCTCGCCAGGAGGGACTAGCTATGGTGGGGGTCAGCAGCAGCAGCAGCAGCGGGGCGGTGTGAGGCCAGCACCTTCAGAGCAGGCGTCAAACCACCATACAGAGCAGCGGCAGTCACGGCCACAGCAGTCGCTGAAGAGTGATCAGGCGCAGGGGGTGGTGATGGGGGCTGCTGCACTGGCGTTGCTTGCGGGAGAGTCAGCTGTTGGGAGGGTGGCTGGGTGGGATGGGGGCGACGAGCAGCTAAAGCAGCAGGCAGTTGCGTTGGCAGGGGCCATGCGGCCTAAGAAGCAGAGGGAGCGGGATGAGTGGGATGTGGAGTATGATAGAGGGAAGAGGAAGAAGGTGAAGACGAAGGCGGATGGTGAAGATGAGGAGGGGGAGAGGACTGGGAATATGTTCCAGCAGGCATGGGAGGAGAACTTGCCGGCTAAGGCGAGACAGGAGGCCATGCAAGGGGGTAATAGAGGCGGTAGACCTGCGGATAGGGGGGAGCATAGTAGCAGCAGAGGAAGGGGTGGGGGCCAGTGGAGGGGTGGGGGCAGGGGGCGAGGAGGGGGTAGAGGTAGAGGAGGAGGGTTTGGTGGCAGGGGCGGTGGTAGGGGAGGGTTTGGAGGGCGAGGAGGTGGACGTGGGGGAGGACGAGGAGGGAGGGGCGGTAAGCCCAGTGGAAGAGGGAGGCATAGCAGATGAAGAGAGTGCGCTGGGTTTCATGTGCATTGCATTTTGTTTCTTGTATTGTTGTATTATTCCATTTCAAGCGAGATGTTCGCTGTTCAAGTTGGGGAAAGTGCTCCCTCCCGTCAGCGAGAGTGGAGAGTAGCGTTGCATGGTGTAGTGAAAGCTGGCCCAGATCGCCGATGCTGGGCTGGGAAGCTGTGGTGTGGTGAAGATGTGTGCTTCCTGGGTTGATGACTGTGCGACTGCGATTGTTGCGAGCGTTTTGAGTAGTTGGTACTGAAATTGTTAAGCTGGCCTTTAGACTTCTCATTTGTAACGAACCCCGCGGGTCGGCGGGTCGGCGGTCCCTAGTGAGTATCGAAGTTAGCGGCCATCAGGTAATGAGGGCCCTGTTAAAGACACATGCCATCCCAAATGATCCATTTGTAGCCCGTCAGAAACTCCATAGTGTTAGGACCATTGGTTGCTTGAACTGCCTCCAGCCCCAAGTCTCATCCAGTCCTGTTTGAGCGCACGTATTCACAATGAGCAAACGGATTCTAGCGCTCTTTGATGTTGACGGTACTCTCACTGTACCTCGCAATGTCAGTGTAACCCTACTGAGCCTCTGTGCGCTTGCTTGGTGGGGTCTGACCCAGGATTGCTGAATGCGTGCAGGTGGCCACACCGGACATGCTGCAATTCATGCAGGATTTGAAGAAGGTATGATTGTTATGTAGTGTATGTAGCACATATGGCTCAATTCTGCAGCCTAGCTTCCTTACATGCGACTCCTAAACCCAGTGGGCTCTCAACTGCCCAGCCGTACCGCTCTCAACTGACCTTGCGTCTCTTGCCCGCAGCACGTGAAAGTAGGCATTGTAGGAGGATCCGACTTGAGCAAAATCGCTGAGCAGCTTGGGGACAATGGTGAGGGGTCATGCGCATACTAGGCAGCAGCAAGGCTTTCTGGGCACACCTGATCCCCCTGTCCTTGCGCAGTCCTCACTGCATTTGACTACGTGTTCTCTGAGAACGGCCTAGTTGCACACCAAGAGGGCAAGCAGATCGCAATCCAGAGCTTGAAGAAGTTCCTTGGAGAGGAGAGGTTGAAGACGTTTATCAACTTCGTTCTGCACTACATCGCTGACCTGGACATCCCAGTCAAGCGTGGCACATTCATCGAGTTCCGCAATGGAATGCTCAACGTGTCACCTATCGGCAGAAATTGCAGCCAGGAGGAGCGTGATGCTTTTGAGAAGTACGACAAAGATGCCAACGTCCGGTAAGGAAGCTGAGCAAGCTGAAACAGCCTGATGGCAGCTCTATTCCTCAAATAGCAAGTTTTGCACTCAGGACTGGAGCGCAGCACCATGTCTGATCAACAGCATGGACGTATTCCTGGAGAATCTGGTTTATGGTCGCTGAGTTTCTCGGCCTAAGTGAAATGCAGGGCACCGCTTTTTTTAGGGCAGATGTCGATTCCAGCCAAACATGTAGATGTGAGCTTGTCTATATAGTCTCAGCTCCTACTCCTGCAAGCGCACTAACTGGACCACTCTGTGCATGTTGTTCCACGCAGGCCGAAAATGGTGGAGGTACTGAGGGAGAAGTTTGCGGACTATGGTCTAACATACTCCATCGGCGGCCAGATCAGCTTTGATGTGTTCCCTCAGGTGTGCTTGCAGCAGTGCAGAGAACGGCATGACGCCCTCACGCCCAGCTACAGTTTTTTTCTCAGTATTCTGCAGCATTTTTATTCAGCAAGCTAACTCCTGCAGTGGGCATAGACACAGCTTCATTCGGTTGACATTGATTGTAGTGGTTGCACATGCTGCCCTACCATACCCGCTGCAGCTGGATCCTGGTTGAAAGCAGCTCAGGCCAGCAAGAAGCGCTACTGCTGCTCATGCTCCATAGTGCACTCTGCTGCTTATGCCTACGTTTTAGGGACCAGATGTTCAGGCTCCACATGTATTTGCAGGCATGATACTGATCTGAATTGGCCCAGCTTGAGTAATGCAAAACCTTGGTGAGAATTCAGCACCCCAAAAAGCTCAAGGGTCAGTTCACTGGGTTGCTGCTGGCATGCACACGTCTATCCTGTAACAGTGGCTGATCGTTATTGAGGCGCTTGTAGCTATGGCCCTCAGCAATGAGCCTGCAAGACTAGATGCCAATGCTGGCATATTCTTTATTGCCAGGATTCTTATACCCTGCCTTACATGTGGTGTTTTGGCTCACGTTTCAATGCTGCAGGGCTGGGACAAGACCTACTGCCTACAGTTTGTAGAGAAGGACTATGATGAGATCCACTTCTTTGGGGACAAGACCTTCCCAGTAAGTACAGCCCCTCACTTACAGCAGACATGCAGATCCCTGGTTGCACGTGTGCTGTCAAAGCATGTCTGATGCTCCTGAGTTATGTTGATGAGCTACCAGTTGCATGAGCAGTAGCTTCAAATGACATCTGTCAAGACCAAAGAGAGTATCAGCATTCACGAGGTGCTTGTCCGCAAGGCAGATCCTTGCATCATACAGTTCATATCAGATGCCGTCTGTACATGACATATGTCATGTGGTTCAAGTCATTTTTTACCCCATTTGGGACGCTGCAGTCGTTGGCAGCCAGGCTCTTGTCCTTGCAGGATGATAGTGTTCGGTATTCTTGCTCATGTGCTAATCGCTTTTGCTGCCTGGATGGCCAGTAATGCCATCAGCGCACGTTGCAGCATATACATTGACTGTCCTCTTACATGCAAAGATTAAGCAAGCTGAGGTGCAACCTCGACAGCACCTGCTCTTTTTGTAGAATCCAGTATCATGTTCATGCACCATTCATGTCACAGATTTCAAACGTAGCTTGTCTCAGGCACGAACACAACCTGCTTGCTTTGCAGGGTGGCAATGACTTTGAAATCTTTACATCAGAGAAGACTGTTGGGCACACTGTGACCAGCCCAGATGACACCCGCAAGCAGTGCACAGAGCTCTTCGTCAGCAGCTAGGGGAAGGCAGCTCGCAACCAGACAGGTAGCAGCAGAATTGGCAGCAGCACATGTCATGTGTACTGCAGATTATGTCTTGCCTCGACAGGGGGTAGTAAATAGAGTGGTGGTGAACGTATGAGGACGGTAGCATAGTTTTTTCTTGGGTAGGGTTGGAGTAAAGAGAGGGGAGTAGGCAGGCAGAAGGAGTGATCTGGAGGACCGCATGTGTCATCCATGTATTGAGTTCTGGGTGGTGTCGAAAAGTGATGGGGCATAAGAATATCAAGTACGGATGGGAATGTCCCAGCGGCAATAAGCACACAATGAAGTTTCAGACTCGTGCTGCCCGCGCGGCATTTCCGGAAACTCAGCATGCTCACATCGTGCGCGGTCCGAGTGCATGGCTTGTTCGGCATAGGGCAAGCCAATTTCTTGAAAGTGAGGCTGCTGAGCGTGCAGTGCACACTCTAGTTCGGCGGGTGGCGGGTACCGACTGGCTTGGCCGAAGGGCTGGCCTTGCATGCCAAGGTTGCGACCGCTCACGGCCGGGCAAGTAGCGTTGCCTCCCTCTTTCTAGTCCATGCATCCGGATGCGTGGACTTAGGTGAAGTACGGCTAAGTGAAGCATACTCTGCCGACCGGACATTGAAGCATACTCTGCCGACCGGACATTGTAAGGAACTCTAAGCCGGTGACCTGAGCATCGTGCTTGCCCACAGCGTGCATTGTCAAGGGGCGACAAACAAAATCGTTACGGGCATGATATGTACTAATGGGGCTACACTGGCAGCTCCCAATGGACTAGGACAAATCCTGTGTCCTTCTGCAGCTGCCTGCCGGTTGGTTGCCCGCCCACATACATCATGACATACACACCGTACAGGTTATTTGTCACTGCCTCCAGCTGCTGCCACTGCTGCTGCCAACCTCTTTTGCAGGACTTTGTTCATCAGCCCAGGGTTTACCCTGCCAGCACTCTCCTTCATGACTTGACCAGTGAAGAAGCCTGCCAGTTTGGTCTTGCCTGAGCAGTACTGTGCTAGCTGCTGGGGGTTGGCTGCCAGCACACTGTCAACCATGGCTTCAACAGCAGACTCATCTGCAGTGCAAGCAGCAAAACTAGTCAGAACAATCACCCGCACAATGAACCTGCAATCAACTCCTGGATGGGTGGATTATATATTCCAATGGTAGTGGGCGCGTCAAGATGGTATGTATGGGCCTACTCCCTTCACATATGCAAGAAGGATCTCCCCCTTTCTCTCCGTAGTTCTCTCTCTATCTATCTTTCCCCTTTGGACCACCGCACAAAGTGGCCTGGGAACTCCTCATATAACCTGACATCCTATGACACGCAGGTCCTGTACATTAGAGCTAATGATGCAAAGGTGAATATGAATGTGAATGTGAATGCTGTTCTCCATATGGCACGGCCAAATGTGCTAGCTAGTAGGCAGACGCGATCCTTGCAAGCTACGGCTGAGCAGCAGGGCTGCTAGGGTGCAGACCACATGCTGGTGTGGTGAAGCAGCATATTATTAAATAGACATGTTATTGCCTTCGGTGTGCTGCCAGGAACAAGCACTGCTCTAGAATATACAAGGAACCACATACAGAATACGGGTAGTACCAATGCAAAGTACAAAAGTGTATCTACGGTACAAATGCATGCATATGCACTAGCAACACCTTCTCAAAACCCTGGATAATAGTACCAGTATTGGTCTCTCTCAATAAGCACTAACAAACGGGTTGGAATCATGTGGTGGGTGCTGTGCGGTCCGAGGGCTGTGCAATGAACCTATCATACCTAATAGCACCAGGGATAACCTGTTTCAACCGTTCATCCCTGATCATGATATCATGATAAAGACAGCTGTAGGGGCAGAACGGGGAAAAATCGCTGACATATCCACCCAGACGTACCCATCTGAGCCCTGAGGGCTTCCAATAAATGAGTAAAGAACACGTGCTCACCGCTAAGCAGGCTCTTCCCCATGTTTCTGGACTAGATCATGCTACCCATGGAGCAGCCAACATACTAATATATGAATTTGCAGTTATACCGTAGTAAACACTTGCACTCATGTGATTTGCGGATCAATTGCATCCCGTGCACGCAACGCCTCTGCTCTCTTGTTCGCACTCTCTCCAGCTTCAATCACCTGTACCAACCTCAAGGCCAGGTTACCACATGCCAGTGACAGAACTGCCAGCTGGCCTCACAACAGCCCATTGCATGGCACCCACCTGATATCTGTACAAGGCCTTGACTCTCCACGTATGCTCTTAGCCCAGATGCCCCCTCCCCTTCCAGCAGCTTCGGCAGGACATCCTTAGCAATCTTGCCACTGATCACTCCCTCCTCAATCAGAGCAATCATCTCTGCTAGAGTTGTGGAGGTAAGGGCCAGGCCATCCATCCCAATCTTCTTCTCCTGTCAGAAGACAACATCATTAATAATCAAAGCACTCTGTAAACATAAACACGGCAAGCAAAGGCTGAACCGACTCAGTGCATCGGCTGCGAATGACGGATGCGCGAGATCTACTGCTCAGTACTGACAATGAACATTTGCAAGTATAAGTATGACAAATTCTCATACATAAGTTCAGGCGTATATCCCTAGCAAGAACTATGTCCTAATCAAAGCCATGGGGGGCACTCAGGCACATGGGACATCATACAACTACAGCATCCATAGATGAGGCAGAAACCTGCAATCGCTGCCCGATGTCTGTAATGACTCAGAAGCGGAGCTCAATCCTCCAGCTCAACATGCTTACAGATTTTCAAGAGACTTGCCTACAAGCTGAACCAGCCTGGGTGGGAAAGCTACACTCTGGAACATTGCCAGCAACAGCATTTCAATGGTCGGGGAAGTCATTGTCTGTGGAACCTATGGCACTTTACTATGCCATATAATGAAACGTAGCATCATCATCAAGGCCTCCGCCACAGACTCCACCTTCTCCCCTGCAAGCTGGCCCTTGCCCAAGAACCATTTCACCCAAGCAACGCCCTCCAAAAAAGCCATTGACCAACACCACCTCCAATCATGCAACCTACCACATAAGCACAGGTTCGTGCTTGACGCCTCATTCTTAGCAACCCTTGTCCCAGAGGCAGCCCCCCATCACACCCTCTCCTACCAGTATGCCCTGCTTTGTAACAGATTCATTGTCTGAATAACAGATGCTGGAACTTGTCACGAACTGAAGTATCCCCCATCATGGCCTCTCCTACCTTGCAATACGCCATGAGATCTCCCATAATCCAATTGGCAGCAGCTTTAGCAGGAGCTCCTGCTGCCACTGTGGCATCAAAGTAATCGGCTGTGGCCAACTCATCAGCCAGGATGATCACATCAGCACGGGGCAGCCCCAGGCCCATGTAACGTGCACGCTTCTCCTTAGGTAGCTCTGCCATGGAAGACTGCAGCACAGGAAAAAATGGAATATGATAGTCATCTAAGTAGGCCACCTTGCTGATTTCATAATACAGCCTGGGGTGAAGGGCCTATGGTGCTTTTGGGTGAGTGGGTAGTAGGGTTGGACTACAAAAAAATCGCAGGTTACTGCTGGGCCCAGAACAACGTGCTTGCAGTTGCAATGACTTTGTCTCAAATGAGGACAGAAGTACAAAGAAAATAGTGTTGCTAGTGCAAATGCCAAGCTGAACGAGGTCAATCAGGGGTCAACCATGCTGAAACCCTGTTGGCCCAAGTTAAGCGCCGGCTCAAATGTGGCATCCACCCTGTACTGCTTTCAATCTTAGTTGTACCCAAGAGGTCCACCGAAAAGCAGTGAGCTTTCACTGTCAAGAGTTGGAAAAGAAAGGAGAACAGAAAGAATATGCAGCAGGACAGGAGTGTCTCTTAACATGCAGCTGCCCAGGCGCACCATTCAGCTGCCATGCCTGTCAAAGAAACAGAGCACCCTCAGGGGTTGAGAGGAGGCCGAGGTGTTCATTAAGCCGAGGCCCACCTATGCCTGGTGCTCTGCGACAGTAACCCTGTGCTTACCTTCACATCTTCAATCATCTGAGGCGTAATCTCTAGGTCTGGCAAATCAGGCTCTGGGAAGTACCTGTGATCACCAGAGGCAAGCCCAGGCACCTCAATATAAACATGAAACTCACCCCATGGAAGACTTAAATAGGCCACTTGGGGCATTGCCCAAGCTAGTCAGCATCCCTGTTTATATGAATCCAGCCCCAACGGGATGCATCCATCTCCTTTGCACGTAACTTCCCGCCCTTCACATCTGTTCCCTTCCCCAGCCTGCAATGGAAGGGCATCATCACAGCAGCAGACATGCTCCCATGCACCAGCAGCTCCCCCTCTAGCAGCTAGACAAATGGTGGGGGATTCTAGCAACAACTGTGCAGGCCAGGAGTGTTTGAGGTTCAGCAACATGGCAGCAAAGGCCACTGCCACATTGCCAAGGCCAAAGCAAGGGCATCAGTGTCTACTTGAAAGCTTTTCTCCTGGCAACTAACGTGCACTGCAAGGTTGGCTGCGAACCCCCCCCCCCCTGTCCCCACTTTTATCCCAGCTCCGCCATCCTAGCATTCCACCCCTGCTGACTGTTGTACCTCCTGAGCACTACCTACCATGCTGACAGCATTTACTCCTCTCCATCCTGACATGACAAAATCTGCATTGCCACCTTCAGAAAGCCTAGGGAAAGTTTTCTTTGCAACACACAGTCACACAGCGAGCACTAGGGGATAGATCCCTGATAGTTCCCCAGACCTCATCCCCTCAGCACAGTGCCACTGCTGCTCATTCCACCAGCAACGACAGAGACTGCCACCGTCAAGTTTGCCTCTTTGCTCTGGAAAGAACAAGACTCATTCTGGAGCATCACTGTGTTGCCCCAGCACTACAACCTCACCAGTAATGATGACTCACCTCAGATCAAGAAATGGTTCCAAATTGTTTTGCCTATGGCACTTCTTGCTATGGCATATCAAGAGATGTTATAATAATCACTCACCTATAATCTGCCAGCCCTTCCTTCTTCCTCATGCTGATGGTCTCCTGCTTGCCTTCATCCCAGAGCCGAGTTTCCTGTGTGATGTCATCCCCCCGCCCTGATTCAATCAGCCCTACCTACAGCATCACATCCAACAGCAGGAAGAGCACCACGTCAGTTACAGTCACAGGAATGCTCAAGTAGCCATGTGGCACCTTGGGGACTGCTTCTCCATGTACCTACCCTGTCTGAACAGAGGTTCCAGGTATCAGCCAGGGTGCTCAATCGAGACCTGTTTTTGACGAATGTCATTGTGCTCTGTACAGTGTGCCGACCACCAAGCTATCTAACACCAAGGGGAAAACGGCCAAACGGATCTCATGTACCTGCTGACAGAGTGGCAGGGCCTTGCGCGTGTTTCTGCTGCATCAGTCTGCCCTCTGCACGTCTACAGGGATGCGAACAAACATTGCCACTTGCTAAGGGACCCAACCCCGCCCCATCGCCACATGCAAATAGGATTACCCGTGCCGCTAAAACATGCACTGCTACCATCCATGGCCATCTTTCCACCAGCTTCTGTGCCACCTGCTTCCCCTAAACTCCCTGCAGCCAGACTCTCCACTGCCAATCAACCAAACACAACCCAAACCCAGCTTTGCCAGAAGCTAACTCGAGACCATGCAGCGCACCGCCACATGCATACAGCCCGTCCCTCAACTGCCATTCAATATCAATTTCAATGGCCTTCTGCACGTTGCTGTGCTGCCTATTTCCCTTGAAATTCCTGCAGCCAATTCCTCACCTGGCGCTCAATCTCAAAGTCAATGGCCTTCTGCATGTTGCTGAAACTATTCATATTCTTCACCTCCACCTTCACCCCAAATTCCTCCTGCCCCTTGGGCCGCACCGAGACATTCACATCACATCGCATGCTGCCCTCTGCCATGTTGCCATCACTGATCCCAAGAAACCGCATGATTCTTCGGAGCTCTGCACCATATGCTGCTGCATCCTTCCCGCTGCGCATGTCCGGCTCTGAAACAATCTCCAGCAGGGGCACACCCGCACGATTGAAGTCCACTAGTGTGTGTGAGGATTTGCTTAAGCTGTCAGCACCGCCATGGACGTTTTTCCCAGCATCTTCTTCTAGATGTGCCCTGGTGATGCCAAAGTTCCGGAGCCCTTCTGCTGTTTCAACCTCCAACTGACCCCCGCTGCAGATGGGGATGTCATACTGGGATATTTGGTACCCTTTGGGAAGATCTGGGTAGAAGTACTGCTTTCGGTCAAACTTTGACCGTGGTGCGATGTGTGAGTTGAGTGCTAAGCCTGCCTTTATGCCCAGTCGTACTGCTTCTCCGTTTAGCACTGGTAAAGCACCCTGCAAGAGAAGCCCGCCAGTAGGTTGTGAACAAAGGAGCAGTTTATGTGTGGAACTTGGGAAGATATGCCCAAGGCAGAGGGGAGGGATGGCCTGCTGCTGTTGCTATGTATGGTCTGCTGCTGCAGGTGCTCTGCGTGCAACTGACCCGGTCAGTCCCAAGATGCAGCACACACATACCTAAGGGCTGCTAGCTAAACCAGTGTTGAATGGCCGTTGCTAGCATATGGTCAGCATCTGTTCCAATGGGGCATCTGGTTAGCGAAGTAACAGATGGGAATCTTGACTGCATCTCAACATGGCTTATTGATCTGGAAACTGCAGGTCTACCTACCCATGAGGACTAGCATGTCTGGGACACCAGTGGTGCTTTTAGGCAGCAGCATATGATGCATATTTGCATGGAACATCGTGCCGCACTTTTGCTTACCGGGTGGCCCATACAAACAGGGCAGACATTTGTATTTGGCTCGTCACCGTACTGGTTGGGGCAGTTGCAGAAAGCCTTGCTCCGAGTCAGCAGCTGCACGTGTGTCTCAATACCAATGACGGCCTCATACGCAACCTGTCGCAGGTACAGGTTGTGTCTGTTGAGATTCATGGCAAGAAGGATAGTGAGCTTGCAGGATTACCCACTGCCTACTTTGTTCTCTGCAGCCTTCTCGAGCGCTTGTTGTACTGCTGCTGCATGGCATATATGTCGAGATAATCCAGCCACGTTGTTGTTTAATGGCCCAGCAAGATGTGTCCTGAGGCTTTGCTGCTGAAGCGCGGTGTTGGGGTGCGGCCGTGGAACATGACGGGTTCGAAGATGCACCAAACACCGGTTGGAGACACCATTGGACACAAAGCGTCCACAGCTCGTCATTTCTGAGTGTAAGCGATTATAGAGATGCAATCCTCCTGGATAAAAGAGCCGATCGCCAACAGTGGCCTCAGAAGGCCACCCGACATGCCCTAGTTGCCCTTAACAGCTGCATAGACATACCACCCAGCACAGCTTCTGGCAGATATGAAACACTTTTAAACAGGGGACAGGAGTAATGGGCCCAGCGCTCAGCACAAAGGCAATCAAGTTGGGTCGACACCCAGTAACTTGGAAAGGGTACAGGGCTTGAGGTACTGTTCCTTCGATGCAAGCCTACAGAGTGGATGCTGGCAAGGATGGCTATAGTCGAATGACACAGAAACATGCTCCTAAACAGGCGGAAGCTCATGCCCAGTAACACGTCGAGGAAAGGCAGAACGATCACTGGGGAAATTCCGAACTTGTCTCTGTGGGGTCCCAAAGAGAAATGTGTGTCACCAGATTTCAGCAAGCCGTTTCGGGCACAGTGAGTGAACGCGACTGAGAGCTGAGCATCCGTGCGCGATCTTCAAGAAGAAGCAAGCGTTACTTTCACTGGTCGTTGCTGCACTTCACTGCTGTCAGCACCCTCCCTAGTATTGCGTTGCTGAGCTGAGTCTATTGCTCGTGTAACTTCGAGCTCGGGCAACCTTTTGTACGGAGCCGATTAAGCACGCTTTTCAGGGTTGCAGCGTCCCTAAGGAGAACGCGTTCTTTATCAGCAAGCGTTCACTTGGCAGGCAGAGCTCTTGAGAAGCCTATTGTGCTCAGCTGGCAAGGCTGAACCCGCGGACCGCGTCGGTGCCTTGCAGGCCCTGAAAAGTCGCAACTGAGCCTACAGCAGTATCCAGATAGCCATCCTTGCTCTATACACTGCTGAACAGCAGCGTGAGGGGTGATCAAACAGAATGCGGAGTGATGGGCACTGCAGTGCGGAAAGAGTGACGATGCCTTCAGCAGACTGTTACCGGGACATGCGTTGCGTACGGGTACGTTGCACACAAATACCACGTGTGGCTCACTGACATGAATCGAGGTCATACGGGCAGACTTTCAGCTGCTCTGAGGCTGACCGGGTTTGCTTGATGTGACTGTATGTCCACTGTGCTCTACAGGAAATGTTTGAAAAGTGCGCCGACTTGGTTGCGGACGCTTACAGTGAGGATGCAGCATATACAAGTGGTAGCGGAGGGCAGCACGACCCTGCTTCACTGTTCAACAGGTGCCAAAGGTATGACCAGACTTTAGCCGACGTTTCAAACCCTTGCCGTCCGTCGAGCGATCTTCGGCAGACAATTTCTCTTAAAGAGGCTGCGAAGGCATTGACAATAATGTTCTTAGAGTGTTTGGGTTCTTTCGCACAGTGCTTTGTGTTTTTCTAGGTCGGCCCACGATCGCGTCGTCACCCCGTGCCGGACCCCACTGACGACCTCATGGACCTCACACTTGCAGGTATTACATCACTGAGACGGATACTGACATGATCGTCAGCATGCCTGGTACAACACACCCTTTGGACTGGGGCTCCAACATGAACGTGGGCTATGAACCTGTGCAGGCGTCAGCAGAATTGCAGGGACTATCGCAGGTACGGGCACGGCTTTGTTGGCCGGTACCACACTTTGACTTAGAATTCAACCATAAGATAAGAAGTTCTGCTTCTCGCAATGTGATCTATCATGCCCTACAACCATCAGTGGAATCAAGGCTCACACTGCAACTTCCAACCCTCTGAACTAAATGGGTCTCTTGTTGCACCCGTACTTGTTTACGCCGCCCTCACATATCGTTGATGAAACCCTGCAGGCACAGCTTGCCTCGGTGCCTTGCGCCCACAGAGGCTTCTTAAAGCGCAGCCGATCAGTGCCCACAATGGAGCTATACCAGCGAGCAGCAGCTGCAAGCAAAAGACTCATCTTCACGGGCCACTCCTTAGGAGGGGCCATCGCAGCTGTTTGCACCCTGGAGATCTTACAACATACTCAAAAAGACGCCGGAGCTGATGCTTCCTCATGGATCGAGGGCAGCAGCAGCAGCGGTGGCGGCAGGAGTGGCACAACAGAAGTGGTGTGCTTGGTGTTTGCATGCCCTCTTTGGGGAAACCCTGCGCTGTCTGAATACATAGAGCAGCAGGGCTGGGGCTGGCGCTTCTCTAATATAGCAGTCCCTGAAGATTACTGCATTAAGCTCTTCAACAACGTGCTCACATCGGCAGCAAGACGCAGCATCAGTGGTGCCACCAGCAGCAGTGAGACCTGGTTTGTCAAGATGCTTTGCCATGGGGATACCAGCACAAGCCAGCCAAGCACTGGCAGCAGTAGCAGCAGCATCTGCAGGAGCAGTAAGAATGAAGACAGCAGCAGCAGCAGCAGCAGCAAGGATAGCAGCAGCAGTGATAACTGTGTTCAGGACAACAGCAGCAGCAACAGCAGCAGCAGCAGGTTTAGCACCGCAGCCCTCTCAGTTGATGTTAGTCCAAGGGGTGCTGAGGCCCAGGATCAACTGACACCATATGCTTCCTTAAATGATGAGGATGGCATCCCCTTGGATTACTTCCTCCCCGGTGACCCTGGACCAGATTACCAACCAGAGCCAGCAGAGGAAGAAGACTGGGGGGAGGTCCTGTTACAGAAGCAGCAGCAGAAGATGAAAAGACACGGTCAGCAGCTCCGTTGGTTGGATCTAGAGGAAGCAGCCCCCACATCCAGAGCAGCAGCAGCAGCGGCGGTAGCAGGGGGGACTGTCGTCGGCGGCAAGCACAGCAGCAGCAGACATCCGCCGAACCCGTTTTACACTGCTGCTGCCGCAGCTGCGGTGATGAGCGACTTAGACGCTTTCCCGGCTCGGCCAAATCCGATCCGAATTGGTCGGCAGGGATCCTTTGCCAGCTCATCGGCATTCTCTGTTGGTGAGGACAGCAATGACAGCTGCAGCGAAGCGGATTACGACGGAGAGGGCATCCTGTTTGGCGACTTGGGCGGGGACTTGGGCGACTTCGATAGCGATTTAGCAACAGGGTGGACTAGCTTTAGTACGGATAGCATGCCCTCTTCCCCGTCTGCTGCTTCTGTGTCTGCAGCGTCACTCAGCAGCACTAGGTCTTGGAAGCTGCTGGCCTACCTCCCAGGAGTTTTGCATAGGTCCTTCACCTCAGGCTCGCTTAACACTTTGGGCAGCGCCACAAGCGGGAGCTTTGACAACTTGGGATCGGTGCTAGGCAGTAGCAATAGCATGGGCGACTTCGGCAGCAAGCAGGGGAGGCATGGGAAGGAGGCAGGGGTGATGCCATTGACAAAGGAGGCAGTAGCACTGAGCAGCGGGGATAGCACAGCACTACTCGGCGCCCTCAGCAGCAGTAGCAGGAGCATGGGGATTAGCTACGCTGTTACCTTCACTCGTGCTGCAGCTGCTGCTGTGGGCGCTGTAGTGCCTGGGTTCAGGTCCTTGACCAAAGCCCTAGCTGGGAAGCAGTTACTCGGTCACTTGATGAGGGGTGCCGTCGTCACCGGCCGCGCAGCCGTCGCAGTGACCAAGACGGCAGCCGACAAAACCCTCAACCTGCCCTTGGATGTAGTAGAAGCGGGGCTCATCCAGCTGCTAAAGCCTCCTATGTATAAACCTGTAGGGCAGCAGTGGGTGTTGACCTCCACGGGGCTGTTGCCGCAGCAGCAGCCCTTAGGGGCATATCCTTGCTACAGCTGGGATGTGTTTTGGCATAAGGACCTCACGTATGTGGCGTTCAAGCAGCACTCCATCTGCTTCTATAAGCACAGGTTGATCAAGCATGCACACAGGCGGTAAAGGGCGGGGCTTCCGGTCTGAGCTACATGCAGGGCTCTAGCTAGCTCATGGAGAGGTGCGCACCGAGCATGCTCTGTAGTGTTGCCCATGGTACGGGGTCTGCTGAAAGGGTGCGCGGGGGGGAGGGGGGGGGGAATAGAGTCTAGGAGCTTCTTCTGTGTTTGGAGTGGATCTGGATATGAATGGGGATACATATGTTTATGCCGACACACAGGCGCTGCTTCAAGGGGTTTAGGGTATAGCTACAGCGTGGGGTAATGCTTGAAATTGCAAGCTGCCCAGGCTATATCTGTGACAGGAGGAGCATGGCGGGAGGGGTTGTCTGGTGGTCTTTGCGCCCATATGCGGCTTTGTATCGACCCATGCATATAGATGCATATGGGGCAGAGAACCTACAGCTGGGGCAATTTATGAGGTGTGCCAATGTATGAGGTGTGCTGGAGCAGCTGCTCACGTGAGCATCAGGTTTTGCATTCTGGGGGATGCCCGGTGGCAAGGGGCTTACAGTGTATTCATGCTGTTCCATCATATGCAGAGTAAGAGTACCAGCTGCTCCTTCTGCTGGGTGCAGTACAAGGGAGATGGGTAGCATGCAAGGCAGTTGCATGCTGCGGGCTTACACGGCTTATCGTTATGATTGCGGGTGGGGGGGGTGGGGGGGGGGGGAGAAATATGTGCATGGCATGTGTGGTGCAGAAAACGGATGTGGTTGCACATTGGCGTTGTCTTAAAGCCTGGTGCTCCACAGGTGCTGGTTGGTGTGTATATTGCACATATTGTACAGTATCATTATTCCTATTGTTATTAGTGTTGTTTCTCCACCTTGCCTGGCCTCTTTTGCAGTACTTGTGAGCAAAGGTGGCGCCCAGCCCCAGATGGCGTGTATAGAGAGCCCTTGACTGAGTATGGTGCTTGCTTATGATGCAGCTAGAATTTAGGGTTTAGTTAGTGTCTAGGGTTTAACCCTGAACCCTAAACTAGTGCCTATGATGCAGCAACTCAGCGTTGAAGGTGAGCTAGTTGTGTATATTTTGCTTGCTGATTGTGTGGGCTTATTAAGTTGAGGTGGAACGTAAGTGTTTTGGGAGCACCCGTGTATGTGGTACAGGGTTTAACTTGCGGTGGCAGCTAAATGCAGAGCTAGTGACGATGTTACAATTTAGACTGCGGAAGTCTTTGAAGGGCAATTAGGTTGCTATGTAAACTTGTGGGAGTTGAAGAGCAAATACATTGCTATTATGAAGCCATGGGAGAGCTACTGTGGGTGGCATTGTTCTAGATGCATGAAGCGTTATAGGCAAAGATACTGCAGGTGCAGATGCGAAGTAGTTGCTCGGACACTGTTGGTGACAGTGATAGGAAGAGCTGCCAAGTTGGAGGCTAATGCAGGAGCAGGGGTTTACACTCTGGAATGATAGGGGTGCTGTTGTGCTGAGTGACTGAGACATAGGATGCTCCTCATCGTAAAGAATGAGAAGCATGCAACCCTAGCTGCCTTGTGCCATTCAGTGTCACTACCTGCCAAATATGAGTTTAGATATGGGTGTCAGTATGGTTGCTGCCCCTTAGGAGTTTGTCTGTTATGGTGCCTGACAGAACTTCCTTTCACAATGCATGTCTCGATGCTGGAGCAGTTGCTCTGACGCTGTTGGCAACAGTGACACTAAGACCTGCCAAGGGTTTGACGCTAATGCAGCAGCAGGGTTTTACGCTCTGCAACTCGAAAGATGCATGATGTGATAGCCGTACATGTGATGAGCGGCTGCATGAAGTTGACGCATAATGGCAGTTGTATGCTGAAAGCTCGCCAGCCAAGTGGCTATCATATATTGTACCTCCTGTGGAGATCAATGATCGAAGTTTAAAATGTTTAGAGTCCTGAGATGTGATGGACCAACAATTTTTTTACAGTATCTTGGCAAGGGATCAAGCATCTGTAAAGGGTGCTCAAATATTGGATCCCTAGGTTGGCTATGTCCATCATACGTTGCTGGACTTGCCCGGGATTCTTTGAAGGTCCTGGATGGACCACATTGCTGCCAGTGGCTGAACCAATGCAAGGCAAGTGGGACATTTGGTTGGCTGGTCTGTCAGGCAAGCTGGTAATGGCTTCATTCAAGGGCTTGTTCTGGGAAGTTGATGTTTGGGATGGTGGGTCGAGCCTGTGGTAGGGCATTTACCACATGCATACCTAACACATGTGCCTGTATTCTGAAATGTGGGGTCTTGTGTGGGGAAATTGAGGTGTATGGGTGCTTTTCTGGCCAAAAAACGGGATGCACTACACTGCCTGGATATAACATTATCCCTTGGGATAAGTGGTGATCATGCAACCCTGTGCTTGCTTGCCCATCCCCTCTGAAGGCAGAAGAGGCATGCCTGCTGTGGGGATTGCCCCGCTTGCCTCACAGATGGTATCGGCCAGTGCCAAATGCATGGGTTGGTAGTATGTAACTGCCCATGCATGCAGTTCTTCTGAAAGATGTTGATGCTCCCTGAGGTGTTGGGGGCTCCTACTCCAATGTGGATTGGCAAGGTCAAAAACCAGGAGGGAGTATGTCTTGGACTGGCCTATTTTTGCCGCTAGCATCTCTGTTTGGTTACTAGAATGAGTTCTTGGCTCATACTGGGAAGTACATTTGCTCTTTGGATGTTTCATACTGCTCTCTGGATGTTCATACTGCTCTCTGCTTTCTCGGGAATGTGGGGCTGGTGTGGAAGTTGGCTGGTGTGCAAGACAGGGGTTGGGGCAGCAGCGACTTGCAGAACTCCTTGTTAAGTGTGAAGGATGAAGGGCTCCACTGTGGGGAGTGTTCAGTAGCTTGTGCTGTGACGTGTCTCTTGCCATGGTATGCAAACGCGTACACAAGCTGTCATGCTGTCCACATCAAGTGTCTGATGCTGCAAGGTTGACTGAAGGTTTGACTTTCAGACTGTTGCCATGCCCATGTGAAAAAAATGCTCCGTTGGTTGCTTGGGGCTGCTTTGCGAGGGCCTGAGTGAGCGGTTGGCCTGACGCCCTACAGGCTAATGACTGGTTGGGGCGGCATGCAGCTTATCTTGGGGTGGCCTCGTATGGCTTTTTTTTCTTGGATGCTTTGCTTGGAAGTTTATTAGTTGAAGGCAGTATGGTGAGCTGCTGTACAAAGCAACATTATCCGGTACTGCTCTTGGTCATTTCTACTACACATATGTTGGTGTCATCCAACAATTTTCCCTGGTAATGCACTGCTTCTGGTGCTTTTTGTGTCAGCACCGGCAGCTTGATTGGACACTTCACAGGATTCAAGTGTCCGTGGTGGTTTGGGTGGTGCTTTTGCACTTTTACATGGTGGTTCTCGTTGGCTTATTCCAGCAGTCTCGTGCCAGACGTACCTATAAATGTAGAGGAGGCTCCCGGCAGTCACTATGAAGAGGCTATGAATGTTTCTCTGAGGCTGAGAGCCTGCTCCAGACAAGAGCTGGCAGCATGGTGCAGGGAGCAGGCAGCTGCACGTAGCAGCACTACCTGCAGCTGGTTGAAACCTTCCTTGACTGATGTGGGGCACTGGAAGCTTCCTTTTCTCAGGTCATTGGTTCACGGTGCAAGGGTTAGAAGAAGGCTGTGAAAGTCCATGGAAGTAGCTCGCGGCTTCTGGGGCTCAGCATCTATTCTATTACTCTGATTTCTTTGGTCGGATGGCCTCCTCTAGTTTTCTTGGAAGGGAGGACGCTGCACTGGAGGGTGCTGCTGTAAGTCATGCATGCTGAGAAGCTACTGCAGGCTGTGTTTGTCAGCAGAGTCTTATGTTTGTTTGAAGACAGTAGGGTTAGGGGGTCTTGTGTTGAATGCCAGCTGACAATTAGGTCGATTTGGCACTTTTGGTACTGATGCCCTCTGAAGCAAAGGGTAGTCGCACACTCTTGATTGGAGCGCTACATCTTTGCTTAGGGCTTGCATATCTGGGCTTGAGTTTGGGTTTGAGGGTTTATGGAGTTGTCAGCCGGGGGCTATGCATGTCTGCACCATGACAAGGCAGGGTTGTGCGACCCTAGGTCATCAGGCTGGCGCTAAGATTTCTCTCGAGTGTCAGCTAGGGATTCATGTGCATAGCTGGGACAGGAGACCTGTGGATGGGTGGGTGGTCAAGTTGGGAGAGGAAAGCAGGTGATGAAGCCTTGATGGACTCCCTTCAATTTGTGCAGCATGCAAAAGCGGCACTCTTGCACATTGTCCCGACTTTGCATCCTGCACAAACTTGGAGGGTGGTGTGTTAGGAGTGGAGGTCAGTGTGGGCGTGGGCGACCTAAAGGGCGCTTTCTTACGATTGGCGGACCCTTATGCGCTTGCATTACTCATATGAACTAGGAGATCAGGTGCTATTTGCAAGGGTGATGGATCAAGCTGTGATTGTGAAGCATGTGGTTAATGTGTATCACAGACTGGCTTATTGTGCTAGTGACCAATACAAGGTCATGCATTTAGGGATTAGATATTAGATGCTGTGCGCTTTGAGTCAGCAAGCCGTAGTGAGCCACGGCAAATCAAAAGGGTGAATAGCAATTCAAGCGGCTATTGACTTTCAATGCAGGAGTCCGTTTTCACGTGACTCTGCTTGTGTCAGATAGTGTACTATAGCAGGGGCGCAGTTCGCCTAACACTGCTGAGTATGGGCAAGTTGCAGGTGACCTATTACACCATCCAACCCAGTGCTCCATGCTGTATTAGGCTATAATGGGTGATGCGGTGGCATGGCACTCAGAAATTATTGGGCCGCCAGGCTGTGCCAGCTGATGTAGTAAAATCTAATCCCTAAACTGCAGCCGTCTGGCAGTGGAATTGCCTGTCAAGAGTGTTTTGGCTCCCAGCGGGGGTTGCATGGAGTCATGTTTTGTGTCTAGAGACAACTGTTTCTCCTGTGCTGGACTTGCAGGATGGCTTGAGAGCAGCTACTATTTGGTTGTTTGCGGGCTGCAGCCTGCACTGACTGGTGAGCTGATTGCTGTGTTTCCTTGTTGCACGGGGTTCTGGCTTAATATGCGGGTGGGAACACGCATACGGCAAAGCAGTCACAGCGTCCTCACTCTTTAGCACCTGCAGGGGTGGTTAAGCATTTGAGGGGCTCTGTTTTGAGTCTTAGTGTGTGAGCCTTGGACAGGACCTTGAGTATGCGGTTGGAGCCTAAGCTGGCTTTCTGTGGGTAGAGCGGCCCCCACAGCGCCCGCTTTGACGGGGCCATTTGGTATTTGGTAATTGGTTTTTTGCAAGTTGAGCCATATTAGGCGCACTGAGGTCTCCTTGTAACATATGAAGGGAGTGCATAGCTGCAATAGACTCCTGTGATACATCGCATGTATGAAGGAAATGCAGGAGCATTTCTTTTCTGTGCATATATTTTTCTCTCCAACCCGGCCCCATGGACGAGGTTGGAGGCCGTCATGTTACAGGGCCGGGCTGCCAGGCTGTGCTGTTATCTATTTTGTATTACATGCAAAGTCTGGTCCCCCTTGCAGCAGCCTGGGCAAGTGTGATTGCAGCAAGGAGCATAACAAAGGTTTACTTAGAGGCACAGAAGGTTGCCTGCATCATGGCATGTATGTGTATTGTGCTACACAGACAAACCAGCTTGCGGCACTCATTGCTTCCAGGCTCGCCATCGTTCACTTACATACACAGTGCTCCTTCTACCACTTCCAGTGTCTGCAGCCAGACCTTGAGTGGTGCTTTCTTTGTTTGTCTGGGATTACAAGCAATGGTTGGCTGATCTCAAAACAGGTTGGGGTGTATGCAGGTCACAGACTTGCACATCAGGAGAGTATTGGCAGGGATGTTGCTGGTCCTGAGGATCACATGGGTTTAATGCAACGGCACTATCTGTTGCTGTTGCCTTTGCGGTTGCCACACCTTAAATGTTTGTTGTTTGTTTGTTGTTGTTGCCGTCATGGATGGTGGCACAGTCAGGGTGTGATCTGTGTGGCTGCAACGCTACTAGCTGTAGCCGACTTCTACATCAAGATGCCGGCTGTGTTGGTGAGAGTTTCCTAGTTGCAGATGTATATAGTCCCTCTGTTATCTGATGGTCTTTAGTCAAGTCATGTGCTGAGTGGGGGGTTATGGCCCTCTGAGCCTTAGTTGTTTAGCTCCATGGCGAGGACTCGGCCCTCTTGGGCTAGGTGCTGATCGTCTATAGTCTATTGAAACTGGGAGGTGGGCTCGTCCCAAACTGCCAAGGCAGCATCGTGTATGTTCAAAATGTTCTTGCACAGTGGTTGAGGACGAGGTACACTTTCTTTTTGAATGCCCAGCATATGATAGAATTCGTGAGAAGTATAATACCGTTTTGTTTGCACAGTTTGGAGGTTGCCAGGAAGCTTCTAGTACAATGAAGCATAAACAAACAAACAAAAATTTAAGGTGCGGCAACCGCATAATTCAGACAACGTGAGATCGTTCATGGACCAAGAGCCAAGTTTCCAAGTTGCAAAGTTTGTTTATGAATGCATGGAATTTCGGAGGTCGGAGGAATGTGAGGACTGTAATCCTTACTTTGATTTGTCATTATTCGGGGATGAATGGCAAGGTCGTATTTTCGATACCTTTTCTTCTGGACCAAGAGGTGATATTGCTGAGACATTCACTTCTGATGGACCAGGTTCCAGTATTTCTGCCCATGGAGCCTAGGTTGGCTCCGTACGGGCGCCCCCTTTGTGGGCCATGATGTAATCGTAATCGTATAGTCTATTCGTTTTTCATACGGGTCAACTGGTCAGCGCACAGCAAGTCCAATTGGGCTGGCCTCACTGGCATACATTGATTGGCTAGCAAGGAAGGAAGGTTGGGCTGGTGGCAGCCAGCGGGCAGAACTTTTGGCGGCCCGTGACAGCCGAATCTTTAACGTCCTGAAGCCGGTTCCACAACCTCCTCTGGAACCAGAACTAGACTTGAACAAGGCCTCTGGAACCAAACTTTTCTGGGGGAGACCATGCCATGTCGATGCGCAGCATGGACCCAAGCAGGAGGCGGGGGTCCAGGGGGGAGGAACAGCCCCCCTGGTGGGGTGTGGGGCGAAGCCCCAGAAGCCAGCGATGATTTGTACTTATTACAACCAATTGTACAATGAAAAATGCTATTCTTGCACTCAGTTGAGCACTCTACACTTTCTAATAAACTTGCTGGAACCAGCATGTGACATGTTGGCCAGAGGGTGGCCCAGGGCTGGAACCAGGAACTGACATGTTTGGCATCGCTGGAACCGCGGAACTGAAACAAACAAACAAACAAAAATTTAAGGTGAGCACATTTTGCCCTGGAACCGGAACCTGGAACCGGCTTCAGGACGGTAATCTTGCACCCCCCCCCCCCCCGGAATGGGCATACAACTACATAGTTGTCATCTCTAAAACACAGTAACCACATGTAGGCCATGCAAGACCCGTCTGCTTAGTCACCATCCCAGTCAAAGGTTCAGCGCCACAAATAACCCCTTCACAAGATCTGCCGCATGCATCACCGGCAGAACCTCGAAGTTGTCCATCGGGTGGGCCCCCTTCTCACCACACAAGCAGCCAACACCCCTAGGTGCTCCAACTGCCCTCAAGGACACGGCTGTGCTCCGCCACCTCCGACAACATGACTAGGGGATCGAAGAGTGAGTTCGTAACAGCGCACGGTACCGAGCGACCGACATTGGGGTAGCCTAGAAAGTAGGACCCCCCACATACCACATAGGGCTCGTCACTCATCACCTACTGAAACTGACCCCTATGAGGCCACATACCCAACGGCAAGGACTGCTCTAGACTCCCACTTATACGACAACTCACATGACCACTCATGACCGTGACTCACATCGTTCTCCCCCTTCTCTGCGTAGTTCTTTCTTTCCCTCTTTCTCTCTCTCTTTCTCTCACCACAACGTCAACAGTACTTCACAGCATAGTTACCTAGTTACTTGAAAACTACATGTTACATGTCCATCACATGTGCAGTACCATCTGCTCAATCGTCCTCATTTCTGCCGCCACCGCTTCCCGCGCCTGCACCAACTCTCACAGCATCTCATTACATTTCATGATATGCCATAGCAATAAGTGCCATAGGCCCCGCACCTCAAGCTGTCACAAAGAACAGCGAGGTGGAACAGAATAAGGGTAAACTTCGACATGTATGACAATATATGTTTGAAGTCAGCTTCTCCCACAGCATCTCATTCACAGGACATGCCACCCCTTGCCTCCTCCCCTCCCGCACAACATACCCATTCAGCAGCAGCACTTCTGTGGGTACCCCTGCCACCACATCTTGCAGCATAGAGTTATAGTTGCTGCTGTTGAACCCTACCACATGCTCAACCATGACTAGAAGCTCTGCTTCGCTTGGTGGAAGCTTGCCCCCAAAGACTTGCTTGCACTCCGAAACCAACTGGGACATGAGGGCTTTAGCAGGGGGTTCCTGGAGCAAGCCGTCGTTTTTGCAGTGGAGGAGCGCGGTGAGGGGGTTGGCACAACAATTGATCGCCAGCTTTAGCAGAAGCTGCTGCTCGAGCTGACAGGGGGTGAGAGAGACGTTGGGTTTTAAGGGGGAGAGGGTGGATAGTATGTTAGGGAGGGCATCTAGCCGCTGCTTGCTGCTATGCTGCTGGTGTGGCATGAGCTAGCCACCCTGCCTGCTGCTGGATGGTGCTGGTACTGGTGCTGCTGCTTGTCGTGCTGTGGCTAGACCCTGGGGCTTGGTCAGCATCACCATGGCAAGCGGAGGCATCCGCCACCTCGTGCTACTGAATCCTCAAGCGATGAAGCCCCACTAGCTTTTCGTAAAGTCTTTTACTCAGTAGTACACTTCCCCCAAACAAATCAGTCCCCCATATGCACCGACCCTCTCCCTACCCTATATAAGACTAGTTGGCCTCATGCTTACTTTGTCAACAACTGCAAGCAGAATGCCTCACATCTGAAGCAAGTGAGTAGGCGGGAGCTTGGCCCATAAACTATGCCCTCCGCAGAAACATACAGGGGCCAAGGAGCTTGAGATCTGAGTTGTTCAGGGACTTTCTGCAATTCCACGCGCCGATTGCAGCATCCATCCCTACTTAGGTGTCGTCCAAGAATACAATGGCGCCGGGGCCGCGGGAGGCCTCGTGTTTTGGACCCAAGTGGCCAAAAATAAAAAAACGACCCAAGTGGTCGCACGAGGACCAAGAGCGTCGACTTGGTATCTGCATATATGGATAATAGAGTCCGACGTAAGGCTCTGCTGTGATACAGTTTGCTGAACGTCCGGTCCAGGGGTATATAAGGGCCTTGTCAACAATAACGTCCTGAAGCCGGTTCCACAACCTCCTCTGGAACCAGAACTAGACTTGAACAAGGCCTCTGGAACCAAACTTTTCTGGGGGAGACCATGCCATGTCGATGCGCAGCATGGACCCAAGCAGGAGGCGGGGGTCCAGGGGGAACAGCCCCCCTGGTGGGGTCTGGGGCGAAGCCCCAGAAGCCAGCGATGATTTGTACTTATTACAACCAATTGTACAATGGAAAATGCTATTCTTGCACTCAGTTGAGCACTCTACACTTTCTAATAAACTTGCTGGAACCAGCATGTGACATGTTGGCCAGAGGGTGGCCCAGGGCTGGAACCAGGAACTGACATGTTTGGCATAGCTGGAACCGCGGAACTGAGCACATTTTGCCCTGGAACCGGAACCTGGAACCGGCTTCAGGACGGTACAACAACAACAAAAGGGGTGCTTCACATACATCCGGTGGGTGCATATATCGAGACAACCTTGTTCAAGTAAACGTGGAAGGCTACATCTGCTCAGGGAAGGTAAGTGCGATCCGAACCAGTCACCTTGGCTGACTCACAGAGAGAAAGAGAGAGACTACGCAGAGAAGGGGGGAACCCGTCTTGCATACGTTGAGGGAGCAGGCCCTTACTTTGATTCACATTCATTGGCACAGACACGCTGTTCACTTAGCCAAAGCAGCCTTTGGGTAATCCTTGGGTCATGTTTGCCTGCTTGCAAGCAGGACCAAGGGATGTGAGTTGGGTCAAGTACTATTGAAATGAATGCTGACGGGCCAGTAATACATTCTGAGTAGTAGTGCGCTTTATGCTGCTGCTGATTCAGATGCCAACTTCGCTCATTGGCTGCTATCCAAACAAGGCTAGTTGAGCAGTCATACGGTTCTAGAGGCGGATTTGACTCATCGATTACTAATGATTCGATAGAGTTACAAAGCAAAGCTCGCAGGCTTACAGACGCCCATGCACACGCAAACAACCGCTCAAATGTGCTCGCCTGCATCGGGTATGATGTGATACAACTGTCCAGCAAAGCGCGGGGCGATTTTGGAAGCTGTTCATAAGACCCGGTTCTGGCAGCATCGTGCCCTGCTTGTTCGGTCGTCTTTTTCAATTCCTAACGAATGATGCATGGCTTTTGACAGCTTGTACTTATACTTTATACCGTACTTAAGGGGTCCCAAAAGAGCTGGAAGTTTGATCTGGTCTGCCTGCATGGGGTCAGGCTGGCAAACATTGCGTCTGGGCAACTCGGGAAACCAAGGAAAACTCTCCATGCCCGGAGCTGATCATCAAAACCTTGTTGCCATGGACGGTCCATACTATATTATTGACACCTGTAGGGCTGAACGCTTAGGAAGATGCATGCAGCAAGGGAAAACGTTGAAGCGGAGCATGGTCTGTTGGAGCAAGAGGACCGAAGCCCCTTTAGAATGTCTGGAAAGGCAGAGAAGAGTTCTGGCCCCTGGCAATAGTTGTTAAGGATTAAGAGCTATAGACTCTCAGCAAATTGACAGCAGAAGCATGTGTACCTGGCTTAGAAGTCAACATGGCACAGCAGATGCACGCAAAGTGGCAACGTAGAACAGAAAGCTTCGATCATCAAGCGCATGCAGGAAGGCGTCTAGATACACTTTATCTACAGTTTCGATGCATTTTCTACGCCGCTGAGTGCTCACAACTGGATGATTTTGGCTGTTGACAAGCCTCAAGACGCAAAGGGCTTCCGCAGGAACAGGTTGTGGTGCAGACAATGCCTGTCTGTTGCCAAGAGCTTAGGGGGCATTGAAACAGGCTTGAATACATCTGTTTTTAAGAGCAGATGCCAAAGCACTGATCCAGACATTATTTCTCAGAGCGGTAAACAACAACTGTCCGCAGCGATGTCCTCTAGACGCCCAAGTTGGGCATGACTTTCAGTGCATGCCTATGCGGGGCTAGATAGGACAGGTCCATGGCCCGGAATCGTTGTAAAGAGGCGGCATCTCGCTGTGTTGCGCATTAGCAGTATGATTTCACCGCTTAGTAATCGATTAGTCAAATCGTGCCTCAAGAACCTTATGTTGCTGCTTCATTTGTCGCTGTAACCTGTCAATGCCCCTCTCAAATGAGCTTCGTGTTCCCATGATGGCTGTGCAGGTTCCGTCAATGGCACTCGTCGGCAAGAAGTTGTTGCTGCTGCTGGTGCTGGCAACCTGCACCTTAGCTATCTGTGCTGCTGTGCAGACACCACAACAGTGCGCCAAGTATGGTCGTGGCACCGGCTATTGCTGGAGGATCTGGGACCAATCCTGGGCTTGGAACACCTGTACAAGGGAAAAGTGAGTTGTAGCCTTGCTGAACATACTGGTCTGGTAAAAGGGAGAAGCACAGGACGGCACCTACAAGAACTAGCATCCATCCACTGATGGCACACATTGGACCACACCACATGCCCTTGTCTTCACCACAGTTCCAGACAGGTGCAGTTAGCATGAGTGCCTGGTTCCTCTAAATCTCTAGAGAAACTTTGCATGTTTTCATCCATACAGTTCGTATCAATGCAAAGATACTTCCCTGGTACTGGTAACCTTCGTTCTATTGATCGACATCTTCTATTCTGTGCGGCGCAGGGGAAGTTGTGAGTGGTGGGGCGGCTGTGCTTATCCTACCTGTGCAACAGGCTACTGCCCATTTGGTTGCTGCTATTGTTGCCCCAATGGTTGCGAGGTTACGTGTGGATTGTCCACAGCAGTAACCATCCCAGGGCCAAGGATTGGTGGCTGATGGTTTAGTGCCTGAGGGCTGGTTGCGCTCAGAGGCTGCTGGTTCATGCCCGCTCATCACAGATTGTGATATCAGCAGCTTGTTGAGTTGTGTCCGATGATTCTGCTCAAGGAGCAGGGAGGCATCCTGATTGTTGACAGCGATCAAAATTGCTGCACTGCAGTGTTTCAGTCGGTTGTTTTTCTTCACTATAGTAACCGCAAAATTGATGCCCCTCTGGTAGCCGGCCTGTGCCTGAGTCTCCCACTTCCCCAAACTAGTAACTCTGGTGATTGTTTGCGAGCATCATCACCTAGTGCCATCTGTGGCCAGATTGTTGGTGGTTAATATGAGCAAATAAAGGACTGCTTGATGTAGTTTTGCATGAAGGTGATGGTGTCATCAGTTCATCGGGTGACAGCTTGTAGTGTTTGAGTCTCAAACCTGTGGAATCACAGTGTAAGCTGCAGCTTAACAGTGCAACAAAGTCGGTGCAGCCATATGCCGGTCTTGCCGCAAGCAACCTGTATGCATCGATGTGCTTTTTACTTTTGGTGGCTACACCCTTGAGAGGAGATCATTGCAGGTTGCTTTATAACTGCATGGTCTTGGCCGCACTAGTAGTGCATGCATTGTGTATATACTTGAGCAGTATACGATTACGATTACGATTACGATTACATCATGGCCCCTCAAAGGGGGCGCCCGTACGGAGCCAACCTAGGCTCCATGGGCAGAAATACTGGAACCTGGTCCATCAGAAGTGAATGTCTCAGCAATATCACCTCTTGGTCCAGAAGAAAAGGTATCGAAAATACGACCTTGCCATTCATCCCCGAATAATGACAAATCAAAGTAAGGATTATAGTCCTCACATTCCTCCGACCTCCGAAATTCCATGCATTCATAAACAAACTTTGCAACTTGGAAACTTGGCTCTTGGTCCATGAACAATCTCACGTTGTCTGAATTATGCTTCATTGTACTAGAAGCTTCCTGGCAACCTCCAAACTGTGCAAACAAAACGGTATTATACTTCTCACGAATTCTATCATATGCTGGGCATTCAAAAAGAAAGTGTACCTCGTCCTCAACCACTGTGCAAGAACATTTTGAACATACACGATGCTGCCTTGGCAGTTTGGGACGAGCCCACCTCCCAGTTTCAATAGCAAGATGGTGTGCACCAGTACGAAACCGCATTAACTGTTTCACATAAGTAAACGGGATACCTGATGTGTGCCTGATATACCTTGGCATACCCTGAGGATAGCCAGCCTCTAACTCCTCCTGAGGGATGTCTCCCGTCATAAACCACGAATGATATGTGGAAAGCTTGATCAAATTTGAGCTGACAGATTGCCTGGGGTTTGCATATGCGGCCACCTTGTCCCATGGCTCTTGCAACATGGTATCCCAAGTACCCCACACTTTAAGCCATGGAATAGCTGCAAGTTTATCATTGTCCGGCTCAGCTAGGCCATTTGTTGCCAGAAACTCTGCAATGGTCCCATCTGCGTCTCTACCCTGAGAAAGAGAGCGTACTGTATGCATAAACCGTCCAGCCCAGCTCTTAGGAGCAGAACCAACCCCCTCGCCTGCGTAAGATGCCAAAGATTCACGCACAGCCATGCCCAATAGGCTATCAGAGGGCACTTTGCCAAGCCTACGCCATAGATCAATAGAGGCTCGTAACCAACCCTTTGCCACTGGATTCATGCACATCTCCTTATGCACCACAGTTGTTGGCACAGACTTCCTCAACTTCCCCAGCTGCCTTAAAAATATGCTTTGAATCTTTTGAAGCTCATTGTCCCATAGCTTGTCCAGTGTATCACAAGAGAACAGCAGATCCGGTCCCCATACCTCACTACAATACTCCATGATTGGCACAACCAGGCAAGAGAACATCCGTAACTTGATAGAAATATCAGTGATCCCTGCTAGCTTAAATCTTGGGAACAGAGCCCACATTGCTTTACGAGCCGCCGTGGCCAGAGATTCAATAGCGCATGACATACCTTTTGTCTCATGCAGAATAATGCCCAGGTAACGAAACTCAACGGAGCGTTGGACAGTCTCCCCGTTGTATAGCCATTGGTCAGGCACCTCTGGGGTATTGGCCTTGCGAAACACCACAATTTCTGTTTTGCGGACATTTACCTCCATACCTTTAGCTGAGCAAAACTGGTGTAAAACATCCAGCATCTGTTGCAACTCCATAGGATTGTGTGTCAACAAGACCATGTCATCAGCATACAACAACATTTGAACTAACTTTCGGCCCATTTGCACTCCCACATTGGGTAGCCTCTGGCGTAACCATGACTCAAACTCGTCTATGAAAAGACCAAAAAGGAGTGGAGACAGGGGGTCGCCCTGCTTCACTCCACATGTGCTGGGAATAGCATCGCCCACTGTGCCATGCAGCTTGGGTACCAGCGGAACAGACCAGTACATTTGTATGATGGCTTGCAACATACGACCATGAACCCCTAGTTCAGCCAACCTTTGTATCAAGTAGTCTCTGCGTACTCTATCGAATGCCTTCCGGAAATCCACAAAGCAGCAATAGAGAACCTTTCTGCTCTTCTGCGTAGATTCAATGAGATGCCGAAGCACAAACACATGGTCAACAGTACTCTTCCCGGCCCTAAAACCTGCTTGTCCCTCTGCTCTCCAACCATTCTTTTCTGCACAAACAGACAACCGCGTGTCCAAGATGACAGCATACAACTTGCCTAGAACCGATCCAACAGCAATGGCTCTATAATTGTCCAGGTTGGCTGCATCGCCTTTTTTGAATATGGGACTCAGAGTAGCCATGGACCACTTGCGCACAAACTCTCCACTAGAGAACAATGCCTGATACAAGTCAAAAAGAACAGGGAGCAGCACATGTCTTTTCACAGGAGGACCGTCATCTACTGTCTCCATCACAAAAGCTTGTTTGAGAAACTCAGCACGGAGCCCGTCTGGGCCAGGAGCACGGCCAGAATGGAGCTTTTTGAGTCCCATAATCACTTCATGCTCATCAAGGTCATTGTTCAACACAGTTGCTGTTGCTTGTCCAGCGCTAGTGAAGGCAATGGAGTTCATGCGGTGTAGAAGTCCTGCTAGGTCCTCTCCCCCTTCGCCTAAGGCCCCATGATCAGGTACATTATACAACCCAGACCAGTACCTCTGAAGCTCTGCAATGTCAGCCTGTAACATGCATGCACGCTTGCCCTGAAAGGCAGTCCAAAACTTGCGAGGATTGTGCTTGAGATCGTCAAGCATCTTCTCTTGGGCTTTCTTATCATAAACTCTCTTCCACTTGCGCTTTTGGCGCCTAAACTCCTTCCTGTACTGCTCAGCAGCGTGACTGTCATTCTGTCTCAAAGCCTGCTGCAGTTTCTGGTGCCCTTCCTTGCAATGCTTGTACCAACTGTTTTTCAGCCTACCACTAGGCAACCGTGGGTTTGGTTTCCCAACAACCCCAAAAACCTTCACAGCAGCTGTGTGAATCACTTTGTATAGCCTCTCAGAAGCAACAACCAAGTCCAAGCTCCCATCCCTGATGCCCTGACCAATGAGACACAATTCGTGAAAAGGGCCAGTAGATTCCAATTCCTGTACATACTCTTCCCTTTTTGAAGGGTCCCACCGGGGCACAAGGACTTGACTACCCCCTTGGTCATGCCTGCTACCTTCTTGTGCCCCCCGAGCTTTGAGAACACACTCAATAGGCATGTGATCTGATTCATCCTCTTTAGCCAGCACTTTAAAAGACTGCACACAAGAGTACGTGGGTGCGTCAACCAAGCCATAATCAATGACAGACTGAGCATGTGTGCACTTGCCAGATCTATCACCATGGGTACGACCATTAAGCAAGAAGAGACCAGAGTCTAAGCAACAATGTGACAGTAACAATCTGCCCATATCATTTACAGAGCTATCCATGGTACTCCTGCGCACCGGGACATGGCTAGTGGAAACAAGCTCGTCCAGACCCAAACCCAGATCCTCCAAAATATGGTCTGCAACAGTGTCAATGTCGGGTGCGTCACCTGTGTGAGCATTAAAGTCACCCATGACCAGAACTTTGTTACTGCTCGAGGACTTGATATCGGAAATATCAGATTTAAGTGCCGCAAAAGCAGCCTCCTTGGCCTCCTCACAACTCATGCTGGGATCCCTTCGCCATGTGATGCTAGAGGTGGGATTAAAGTATACCGAAGCCAGAGAGAACTTGTTGCCTAGCAACTCTACCTCAACCCAAGTGGCATGCTTTGTATGCTTGATCAGCCTGCTGCACACAAACTTTTTCACAAGTACACATATACCCTCACCCTTGCCTGCCCCCCTTGGGGGATCCCCACGATTTTCCTTGCTCACAGACTGATCATTGAAATATACGTTGAACCCAAGATGCTCTAAGAGTTCTGAAAGCTCCTCACTCCTACCCCACTCTTGACACAATATGACATCATAATATTGTAAGATATTCTCCCATATGACAATCTTATCCTCTGTCAGTACCGCAAGGTTCCAACTAAGAACCTTCAAATAGCCCAATTGCCCAGGTTGGCCCCCAGACCCCTAGGCCTGAACCCCTCCGCTTCCTGTTGCAGCATCCTCCCTCCTCACCCGGTCCACAGTCCAGACGTCCTTGCCCATGCGTGCAGTGGCGAAGTTCCAGAACGGCCACCTGTTAGTGGTCTCCTTGTACCTGTGGGCTGCTACCTTGAAAGAGGGGCTGGATTGGATGATGGTCTTTTCCTCCATTTCAATCTCTTCAAGCTCCTGCCCCACTGCGAACACCTTGTCTGCCCCCTTCAGCTCCTTGCAGGTGCGGATTCTGAAAGCCCAGTTCTCACTGTACACAGTCACGACTACTGCCCAGCAATCCGCACCGGACACGGCCTCTCTGTAGCTGCCAGGGGCACCAAGCTGCTTGGCCTTGAAGGGGCGGAGTTTCGGGCCAGTCAGGACGAAGCCGGGGTGCTTCTCACGGCTGTAACCGACGTGCTTAGCAAACAGGTCCTCCAAGAAGGCCACTACTGCCTCCTCGTTTTCCCCTGCGACTGCTTTAGTGCAGCTCACCCGAATCTGGCGCTGACGGAGGCCCATGATCTGTCTGCCCTGCGCTGAGGTCTTCTTCTCGAGCACCGTTACGCGGTCACGGAGATCCTGGATAGGTCCCAAGACTTCCTGAAGCTGAGCACCATACGCCTCCTGTGCCTTGCTCAGCTCCTCGACTTTGGAGTTCGTGGCCTTCACCGAGTCGGTCATCTCCTTGAGCCCTTTGAGCACTTTGCCCATTTCCGAATCAAAGTGACTCTTGGATACGTTTCCCATTGTTATGAAGACTTTTAGCTAATCTTTAGGTTAGTTGTCGCTGGCCTGCTCAATACATGCGCATGCGCCGCACTATCGCGCTGACGCAACTACGCAACTACGCAACATACATGTATAAGCAGCTTTGCCCAGCAATCCGCATCCAGGTCGAGATGTGTGAGCGCTCACGCGTTATGGATTTCAGTGGGAGCATTGACACTCTTGGTGTGCATGTCACGACACATTTGTATGTGTGTGTCTAATGGCCTATTGGAATGAGGATGATCCAGTCCCTTGTGGGGATGTGCATGATACATGTTCTTCAGACTACAGTCCTTCTGCTTTGGATTCTGTTGGTTTCAGGAGTTTCAGTATTTTCATCTGATGATAGTGTTTCTTCTTTAGCTGCCCATGGAGCCAAGGTGGGCTCCTCTTGGCGGCCCACAGTGATGGGGGAGGCCAATATGTAATCTGGTAATCTGGTAATCTATTCGCATGGAGCACCTTACTGGTCAATTGATGAATTGCGTCATGGTCCCCGAGAGATGCGTCCCGCCTGTCCTGCTGACAGACCTTAGCATCTATTTGCACGCAAACAAACCTGGGCATTGCTACGGTCAGTGTAATATGGTTCCATAAGCTGATGCATGTTGCATGCAGTCAGTCAGAAAACAATGTTGCATTCGATAGGATTAGTCTGGCCAGTCCAGTGACACTGCTGTTGTGTGAAGTGCCCGGTGCGCACTGACCGGTATATACCGCCTTGGTGCTCTGTCATTGGAATGGAATGTTCTTCTCTGGACAGATTCTGTAGTACTGCTTGAATGTATTGTAGATGGGATCATGATGGATCAGTTAGTTGGGTTGAGGGCTTGGATTGTTCAGCGCGCCTTTGAAGGTTGGGTTGACAGTTTGGGCTGCCCCATCTGTCAAATTATAGTCGTACTGCTTGATTGTGGCCTTGCCTTTGTAGTTATTGTCATGGTATGTTTCAATCTGCTACATATGTATGTTTTACCACTCTGCCTGAATTCAGTTCCTATCTATGTGTATTGAGTTGCCTGAGGCATGTCCCTCCTACTACTGCCTGTGTCACTGTAGAGAGGACTTGTGTGAGACTTGAAAGACTTGCTTGACTACTGTTGCCCAGTCTGTTTTTACAGCTGATTCAACACGGTCTAATAGTCCAGCCATCCATGCAGGAAGGGTGCATGGCTGTCCTTGGCTGTTGGCTGTTTGGTGGCCGTAATTGTTTCTGGATTCATGTGGTGGATGTTTCTTTGTGGGAGGTGTTTAAGGGACACTGCTAGGCAGTTACGGATGTACTTAACACTGCGCCGAACACCGGTTTTGCCTAACACTGTAATACTTTCTGGATACTGTCAGCAATCAGAACAGCAGTAGTGGTTGGTTATACTAGTGCCTTGCAGCCCTTGAAGTCAGCAGACTTTGGTAAGTGTCCAGCAATTAGCCTGCTTGCCCACTAACGGTGGAGAAAATGTGTGTCGGCTATAGCAGCTTGACAATGTGTGGGTTGCTAGTTGCATGGTATGACATTCCAAGTGCAATGTTTGCCTAGGCTCAAAGTGTAGCAGTAGGTCTCTGCTCGGCAAAGAATCCAGCAGTGGCCGGGTATGCCCAGGTCCCCCTCGCCCGCTCCCCTAAAACATCTTGCAAGCGGGTAAAAAAAAGGCACCTGCTGGGCAGTACCAACTTGCATTGTCACGCATGGCGCTAGAGCTTATGGCCTCTCTACGGGACAATATACTTACCTTGCATGTGCTTGCTTTAGAGAGAGAGAGAGAGAGAGAGAGAGAGAGAGAGAGAGAGAGAGAGAGAGAGAGAGAGAGAGAGAGAGAGAGAGAGAGAGAGAGAGAGAGAGAGAGAGAGAGAGAGAGAGAGAGAACTACGCAGAGAAGGGGGGAAATCCCGTGCTTGCTTTACATGTATGCTGAGGTGACTTGAGCGCAAACACATCCGTGATCAAACACTAAGCCTTAACTTCCTGATGCAAAAACTTCCAATTCGATATTTTATACATCACCTGCAATGTCACATGTATACCACTTTTAGTGCCACCCCCC
The DNA here is from genome assembly GCA_963556185.1 of Pseudopediastrum boryanum. Taxonomy (NCBI): domain Eukaryota; kingdom Viridiplantae; phylum Chlorophyta; class Chlorophyceae; order Sphaeropleales; family Hydrodictyaceae; genus Pseudopediastrum; species Pseudopediastrum boryanum. The sequence continues at coordinate 8,753,674 of OY744495.1, forward strand.
TCCCGCTTTCAGACAGCGATCTTACAGCACCATACCAAACCAATTGTAGCTCCGTTCTTAACGCCACTGTTTTTTAGATTTATGCAGGTGCATGTCATTTTAAGCAGGTGAATGTCAGGTGTTGCCCCAAGTTCACCCCCTAGGCCTAAGTCGGCTGGTCCTCTGCGGGCATTTGTCGCACAGACAGTGTAAAGCCTTGCTGCTGCAGTCTGAGATTGGGTCGTGAAACTGATAAAGCCAAATGCTTGCACAATGCTAGGGCAAGCAGTGCTTGCTGCTAAGAGGTATCTAGCCCCGCCAGTCAGCCCCATTGACCATGGTCGCCCGCAGACACTTGCGTACAGAGAGCCAAAAGCCTTTCGCACGTCTACGAATTCTGTCAGGAAACACAGACAAGACATGCATGCAGAATGGTAGGGACAGAGATGCTTGCTGGCAGGAGCTATTTCGGGAACACCGCTCCATGAGTCGCCAGGAGGCACTTCTGTAAAACCAGGGTAAAGTCCGCGGGCCGAACCACAATGCCATCAGAAAAGACATAACAAACACGCATGCAGAGTTCCAGGCAAGGAAAGGTTTGCTGGCAAAAGTTATTTCGGGAAAACCGGTCGGAAGCGAGTGTCCATCTACCGTCCTGAAGCCGGTTCCAGGTTCCGGTTCCAGGGCAAAATGTGCTCAGTTCCGCGGTTCCAGCGATGCCAAACATGTCAGTTCCTGGTTCCAGCCCTGGGCCACCCTCTGGCCAACATGTCACATGCTGGTTCCAGCAAGTTTATTACAAAGTGTAGAGTGCTCAACTGAGTGCAAGAATAGCATTTTCCATTGTACAATTGGTTGTAATAAGTACAAATCATCGCTGGCTTCTGGGGCTTCGCCCCAGACCCCACCAGGGGGGCTGTTCCTCCCCCCTGGACCCCCGCCTCCTGCTTGGGTCCATGCTGCGCATCGACATGGCATGGTCTCCCCCAGAAAAGTTTGGTTCCAGAGGCCTTGTTCAAGTCTAGTTCTGGTTCCAGAGGAGGTTGTGGAACCGGCTTCAGGACGTTATCCATCGCATCGTCCCCTCCTTCCGCACCCGCTGTCACTCCGCAGTGCACTGAGGTTGTGGTACCGACGAAGGCGCTTACATAGACGCCCTAAGCGCAGCCTGTGATGCCCTATAGGGCACGGTCTGCCTCGCAGTCGGCACTCTTCGGCACCGGTGTCACTACTACTACTACTACTACTACTACTACTACTACTACTACTACTACTACTACTACTACTACTAATACTACTACTACTACTACTACTACTACTACTACTACTACTACTACTACTGCTCGATGTCCTTGAAGGTTGTACAGGCAAAAAACAGGGGTGCAGGCTATGTCCTGTCGATGTCCTGACAATAGAAGGGTAACAATTTAACTTTTAAAGGTTTCTCTGTAATCTCAGACCAGAAACACACTCAATGAACGACAAGGACATAGCACCACCAGTCTGCTTCACCGTCCCAGGTCAAAAGCCACCATCCCCTTTCACCAAGACGTGCGTGCATCATCAGAACCTCATTCTCCGCCAAGTTGTTCACCGGGTAGTCCCACCTCTCCCTAGACACCAAAAACAACACCCCTAGGTAGGTCGAATGCACCTCCGGTCCTTCGCAGGCAAACACACACACACACACACACACACACACACACACACACACACACACACACACACACACACACACACACACACACACACACACACACACACACACACACACACACACACACACACACACACACACACACACACACACACACACACACACACACACACACACACACACCTAGGTACTCAAACTGCCATCAAGGACAAGTTAGGTAAATCAAGCAAGTAAGGACATGGCCGTTTTCCCATTCATCTCCTGCCAGCAACATAACCACTGGTACCACATGCTCGTCACTGAACTACTGAGTTTGATTGACACATATGATGCCACATACCTACCAAGGGCAAGGAGTCAGGCACTGACTATACGACAGTCACACTTACTATACAAAATTCACAAGACAAAACTGCCATGAGTAAACTAACAATACACACAGGTAGTCGACAGAACTATGATACACCTCCATCACATGTGCGGTATCATCTGCTCTACCGTTCTCATATCTGGCGCCACCGCTTCCCGCGCCTGCACCAACTCACACAGCATTTCATTCACAGGACATGCCACCCCTTGCCTCCTCCCCTCCCGCACAACATACCCATTCAGCAGCAGGACCTCTGTGGGTACCCCCGCTACCACATCCTGCAGCATGGAGTTATAGTTGCTGCTGTTGAACCCTACCACATGCTCAACCATGTCTAGTAGCTCTGCTCCGCTGGGTGGAAGCTTGGCGCCGAAGACTTGCTTGCACTCCGAAACCACTTGGGACATGAGGGCTTTAGCAGGGGGGTTTTGCAGCAAGCCGCCATTTTTGCAATGGAGGAGGGCGGTGAGGGGGTTGGCACAGCAGTTAATGACCAGCTTTAGCAGAAGCTGCTGCTCGAGCTGAGAGGGGTCGAGGGAGACGTTGGGTTTTAGGGCGGAGAGGGTGGATAGAAGCGAGAGCATTTCTGCTGCTCGCTGCTGCTGGTGTGGGGTGAGGTAGCCACCATGCTGCTGCTGCTGCTGGTAGTGGTGCTGTTGTTGCGGCTGCTTGTCATGTGGAGAGTCCATTGGGTCCATGGCTGGGTTGGGCTGGCTTTCATGAACCGCACCGCTGGGCTCCATAGAGGTGGTCCCTCCCTGCTCTGAGGTTTGTTGTCTGGACATTGAGTGCAGCTGGTCACGTTGCTGGTGAATAACCATGCTCCCATTCTGCTGCTGCTGCTGCTGGTCACTGCTGCTGTTGGTAGAGTCTGCTGCTGGCACAGCATCTTCAGGCAGGCCAAAGATGCAGGTGCCATGTCCCACATGTACTGTATGAAAGTCATCTTGTCGGTAAGCTCCATGTGTTGTACTGCCTAGAAGGAAAACCGGCCTGGAGGAGGGTTCAGTGAAAAGCTCTGAGATTAGGTCCTGGTAAACCCCGAGGACGCCGTTGAGAAGGAGCACTACGACGCTGCTGGTGTCTAGCCTATCGCGAACGGCAGCTAAGGCTGGCACGGCATGGATTGCTTTGGTAGCAACGAGGACGTTCTGCAGGGTAGGGGGGTTGGGTGCTTGCGAGATGGCTGCTGAAGCGGGGCTGACGCATTCTGCGGACACACGGGACGTTTCTATGCGGCTACCGGATTGCGTACGAGAGTCAAGGGTGAGTGCAGAGCCCAGAGATTCAAGCTTTTGAAGCTTCTCAGCTGATTTGAGGAGGACTGTCACAGGGTTGCCTTGGCGCGCAAGGTGATGCGCGAATACAGAACCAATACTTCCAGCACCCAGTATATGTATGGGTGGCATTGGCCAACTGTAATTGTGATGCGTGCGATTGGCTGACTGTGATTATGAAACGCTGCGGTAAAGCCGATCTGCAGGCCAGGATGTAGCCAGCCAGTCAATTTCCTGAGTCTATGGGGCTGTCCAACCCTCCGGTTAGCTACGTGACCTAGGACATGGGATGAACAGGGATCCCAGGAAGCAGGAGCAATCGACACAGTGATGTCACTTCCACCGGTTCTTGTACTTCAGGGAGGCAATACAAGTTCGAGGTCTACTATCCGTATTCGCTCTGGCAATGAGCGGCAGGCAGAATGAGGGACACTTGTGCAGTGCAGGACAGTCTGGATGCTCTTCAGAACAATTTTACATTGGCAGGCTTCCAATTAGCCTCTGACGGGCAACATCACTTTCTCTAGACGGAGGTTCCCGACTTGCCCAACGCATTTCGGTGCTGACGTTCGGCAGCATGAGGTTACAGTGTCCCACACAGAGAGCATTGAGCTCTTGCAGTGCCGCTTCAAGATGTTCAGTACAGTTTAGAAGTGCAAAGAGCGCTCGGCCCCGTGTGCCGGTAGTTCGTTTGCATACAGTATCAGCTCAGCAACAGCAGTCTCTGCATGAAAGCAGGAGGATCAAAGCAGTCTGCTGCGCAACTCCTGCGGGCACAGCAGTTGCACCATCTCTGCACGGTGCGACGCCTCTCCCTCGCCTCCTATCCCCTCTTCCTTGCTCAACAGCTCTTCACCTGTTTATATTACTCTGCATGTACAGAATACATCTGCTCAGGGCCCCTATTGGGCGTATGCGGTCTCAGCTCTGATAAAGTAGCCGAGCAGCTCGATGTCTGGCAGAAGCTGGGCAAGCGGTTGGCTGAGCAGTTGGGCTATGAACATGAGAACCTCGACGATGTGCAAAAGTGAGTTCACAGATGCCACACCCCAACAGCATTCCTGAACACGCTCATGGATATCAGCAGCAGAGACCGCCTTGCTTTGAGCGCAAGCAGCACTTGTCTCTTTGGAGCGGAGATCCTTGCTAGAAGCAGCAGCAGCAAGCAGCTGGCAATCTATTAATTCATCATCCTGTAATTGAAAGTCGCCAGAGCCTAACTATCCATAGCTTGCCTCTGACCAAATTCAGCTACCATCGGATCTGCAGCACAGCCTCAACTGTACCCATACCTTCTGGCTGTGAGCATTACACTTACACAAGCATAGTGCTAGTAAACCGTATGGCCTGGAACCCACTTGTCACTACTGACACACCAGCAACAGGAGGTAGTGACATAATGCAAAGTCTTGCAGGCCCCATACCATGAACAGCAGTAGTAATGGTAAGATTGCTGCTGGTCCTCCTCCCTGCAGGTTGCGTATCTATCGTTACTACCTCCCCATCTACTTCTGGGTGCAGCAGCAGCTCCAGCAGCACAAGGACAAGTACCCGGGCACTACAGCGCCTCCACTAGTGGTGAGAAACCTCAATAGCTTCTAACCTAGTGGTCACAGGGAATGCATGTCCAATGTCGGCACTTTATTCACCGGGAGGGGAGGGCCTCTAACCCCTCTATCCTTTAGCATGTAGGGTGTCAAATCCCACTGCCCTGATGGAAAGGGCATGTGCAAAGCACCTGGCTGTCTTACCACCCTCCCCACCCCCCGCCCCCGCCGCTTCCCTTCTGAGAACGGCTGTAGCAGGGAGCTGGAGTTTTGTAACTTCTTGGGCCATTAACATCTCCTTACTTCTGGTGACCAGACATGCTTGCGTTATACCAATAACTTTTAAATTAGTGTTTTCCGGGTTGGTTTGCTTGGTAAAGGGCCTACAGTACAGCATCTGATGTCAGGAAGCGGAGGAACCCAATAATACCCACCTTACGATTTGACATGCTTTGCACTGGGGCAGCAGGGTGGCCTAATGCCCCACTGTCCATCGCCTTCGATCCTGTCTCTCACTCTCAACCTCGGCATCCCACCATCCCCCCCTTAGCCTGCCCCTCTTCTCCCATGGCCCGTGCAGGCTCAAAGTACCTAGCCTTCTCTGCACCTTAGCACCTAACCGCCCTTGTTAATGTTTCTGCACCTTCTGACGTTCTTTGATTTTGCTATTTCTTGTGCTGCAGTTGGGTATCAGTGCGCCCCAGGGATGTGGCAAGACCACCATAGTGGAGCAGCTGCAGCAGCTCTGCACCTGGCTGGGTACCCGGGTGGCCAGTGTGTCCATTGATGACTTCTACTTGAGGAGGGCGGACCAGGCAGAGCTGGCAGCAGCTAACCCGGATAATAGGCTGCTGCAAGTGAGGGGGAATGCAGGTGGGAGGGGAGGGGGGGGGGGCCACGGTAGGTTGGGGGGTAGGGGGAGGGGGAACTGTAGGTTGGGGAATGCAGGTGGGAGGGGAGGGGGGGAAGGGGGAGGAGCTGGAGGGGCAAGCGGCAATTAGGAAGTGTGGAGGGGGGGAGCGGTGAAAGTGGAAGGGGAAGGAGGGGGAGGGAGGGGGGGCAATGCAGGTTGGGTGGCAGGGATAGGGAGCTGGGGGGAAGGAGGATGAGGAAGCGGACAGGGAGGAGGTGAGGGGAAAGGGGGAGGGGGAGGAGTTTGGGGGGGGGGGGGGGGGGGGAGGGGGGGGAGGGGGGGGA